>RPOG01001840.1:0-110268 GCA_008086565.1 Thalassoma bifasciatum
AAGGAAATGAGCTTCATCATCATCTCGCTTGTTACGCTTATTTGGTCTCATAAAAAGAACCCTATAAAATGAAATTATGCTGATAATGATAAGATTGAATAAACATGCCTGACATGATTACTGGTGATAAATCCTCCTGAGCTCTAAGTTTCTGGGCAGCAAAACGTCTGTGTTGGTTTTACTCCGACTAAAAACAGCAGTGTTTTTGGGCTACATTCTGACAAGAGGAACCAAAATCTGATACAGAGACATTTGATCTTCTTCCTGCTCTGCAGTCTGAAACCTACAAAATGACACATACTGTTGTTTAATGCCAGGCCTTAGGCTACACTTATAGTACACTTAGGGGAATCTGTTTAACTCAACAGTGGATTTGTGAGCAAATTGACTCTAGACTCTGCTATATAATTTATGGTTTCCTTTTGTATTCCATACACTCTGGAAAACTAAATGAGAAAACTATTCCTACACTGACACAAACATGTCATAGCCTGTTCTTGTGGTCCAACCACATACCTAGTCTTGGGCAACTACACGTTAAGTGAGGCACTGCAGTCTGGGAATGTATGAGAATCCAGGAAGATATCAGCATGAGGTGTCCAGGATTGATGCCTATCTGTGAATCCATCAGTCTCTCTTTTGTTCCCGTCTGATAAAATCACTTTGTTTCTATCTACCCTCGAGTGAACCTGAAAGAACATGAAAACCCATGGGAAGTGGAGGTTTCAAAAGAAAATAATTTCCCTAATCTTAAAAAAAGGTAACAGCACACAGTCAAATGTTGTGTCCCCAAATACAAAAACAATTATGGTGGTGAAGTAACTGGAGATTTTCCTCAACATGCCAAACTCTGGAGTAAAGCAAATCTTTTAATGACAAATTGATTGTAAAGGCCCGGGAGGTAGTTGGCATCTCTTCAGCAAAATAAAAACAGCCGATCGTGCCTAAGAATTCCCTGGTAAATATTAAACTCTTCTTTGATATGTGGTCATAGCAAAACACTCAGTCACATTCTTAAATCCCACTTTTTGTATGCACGATTACAGACTTGAGTAATAATGCTATGATACAAGACTGATGCAAATGTTTCCCCTCCAGTGTAGATGCATGTCTTTGTGTGAGAGCTGCTTTGAAAATTGAATATTTAAAACGATGAAACAGGTAGATGATTCTCTTACACACAAAGGTCAGATGAGTTAGCCTCAGTAATCAGCTGCCAAACCTGTCACGTTCAGCAGCATGATGTGACTTTCTATGATCATTAGCTGACAGTTTGATGAAGTGGTGTGTTGCCTAGGATTTTTATTATCAAAAAATGGATGCAGTTTAAATTACTGACTAACTTTTAGTTGGTCTTAAATGAAAAGAAGAGGACATAAAAATGCTGCACATTTGAAGCCAAAGTTATTAAAACAGAAGGAGGAGGTCTCAGTTCTTTTTGCTGAATTGGCCATTAAAATACCCATTAAACAAATAAATATCTACAAAGTCATCATTATGCTCTATTTACTGTAGAAGAGAGTCACCATAAGGAGATTTAAGTCATTTCCCTGATAAGAAGGAGCACACAAAGATTTTGGCTTTAGCTGTAGAAGGCATGGGAAAACATTTGTGTTGAAGTTCTCAGGAAATAAATTGACACCATGCCAGAGACGTGCTACTGATATGTGGACAAACAAATATTTAAGTTAAAAGTAAATAGAGATAGAAGGACTCACTTTATATGACATTTGCTGTGCTCAACAATCTGCATGTTTCATGATCATGATATGGAGTCAGAAAAGGTCAAAACTGTCAGATCCATCAGATTTTCGTATAACTTTGGCCTCCTCAGTACAAAACAGGATCACCAAATGTAATACAGCCACCACACTTCTCATCATTACAGACAGAATCATATGTGATAATCTATTTTGATTCCATTGTTTTGGCTTTTTATTTTGGTCCACACAATACCAAGCATGTGGACCTGATATTAATCAGCTCATCTTAATTCATATATCACCAGATCACAACAGATGTTATCCCAGGATGCTTCTAAAATCAGCAGAAGTGCTAGACCTGCTGAATTTATCATGATTAAAAAACAAACAAACATCTGGAGAAAGTTAAGAATCTGATTCAATGACTGTGTAATGTAAAAATGCAGTGTCTGTGACATCTGGATCTATAAGCCCTATAAACAGATCCATGGATCAAAAATATTGGGGCAACATTAAAAGGAAAATCTGCAGCAAATATCAATGAAACTTTTTACAAATAACGAGAGTATAGAGTGCATTGATGAAGCAGGAAATGGGTCAAGGTGCAATTAGGATCAAAATGAGTGAACTTTACAACATATGCAATCATTACTGTGTTTTGAAAGTTAAAGAATCTTCAGAAAATTTTCCAACTTACCGAGACATCAGATCATATCACCCTTAAAAGGCCTGTACTGTGCTTCTGTCTGTTCTCACAGTCACTCATCCCTCCAGTTCTGTCACTTTCTGCTACTCCACTGTCAGGGACACGCCTACACTCTCTCTCTCTCTCTCTCTCTCTCTCTCACACACACACACACACACACACACACACACACACACACACACACGCACACACACACACACACACACACACACACACACACACAGACTTGGCCTGTCTTCCCTTGCTCCACCCTGTACTGATCAGTTCTGATGGATGTAAACGTTGACGCAAATTGAGCAGATCTCTAATTTCAAGTTCAAGTTAAAACAGTGAAGTAACTTACAGAGAAAAAGAAAGCCAGGAAGTGTCAGAGACTTAAAGATGATGTCAGTGATTTGTTGTCGTCTGTCTTAGATGACTGATCATCACAGCAGGCTGGACTTGTGAGAACTAGTTTCCCAGACATTTTCCCCTGCGCTGTTTCTTCCATGATTCCATTACAACATTTTACATCAATGCAAACGCAAGCTCACTGACACATCTCTACATCAATGTCTGTTTTTGTAACAAGGCTACAATCTACAACCTTTTTTTTTTTACCTTTTTCCCCCACTAAAGTCACCATTATTTAGAGCAAAGAAATAAGAGGTGCCTTTATATTACCAACATCTTTGTCACCATCTGGAGGTGATCTCAGTTTAAACATGCTTGAGTTTTAAAAACAGCCTTGGAGTCCACTGATGTCTGCTTCCACACTACTTCACATGCGTTCACATGAACGTCACAGTTCCAGTTATTTGTTGGTGGAGGGTCATCTCAAGCTCTTTCAAAATGAGCAAAGATTTAGCTTAATTTTTCATCTTTTGTCTCTCAAATTCACTTTTACACTCAGTAACAGTTTATCCTCATATGTCATAATCATGTCAAATAGGTAACTCCAAGATATGAAATAGAGGAAACAAAATAATTCATCCAAGAGACACTGTCCTTTTATCGACACACGTTTTTAGATTTACAACATATCGATGATCAAGTGATGAGCTGGGGCTGATTTGAGTGTCAATGGTAACATGGTGAGCTGTTTGTAAACACCATTATGGAAGTTTCTAATAAATATTTCAGTCAACCAACTATCTGTAAATAAATTATTGTTTTTACTACTCTCCCCCAGTGATGCCACTGGACAGTGTTTCAGACAAAGGGATGAACTAATGGGTTTAACAAAATAATGGAGGCTGTCCTGTAGCCTTGGACTGGGGCACAGAATCAAGAAAAAGGCATTTGAAGTTCAGAGTGAAGTTTCTGTGGTCCGTTTAAGATGATGTATCATCTGCTGGAGTTGGTCCGCTATGTTTTATAAAATCCAGGAGGAAAAAGGCAGATTGGTTTAGAAAATGAAATGAACAGCTGCACACACTGCAACACAAGAATTAAAGTTATGTTTTTCAATCTTAAGTCTGAAATCTTGTCCCGAAGATTTTAAAGGTGCCATATTACACTTCACGCTGGTTGTGTCACTTCGTCCTGGTGTGTGTGTCTCCGGTGGTGACGTCAAAACCGGCTTGATTTCAAAACAGCTTGCTTAAGGAGTGATTTTCAGAAAAAGGGTGCCAGTGAAAAGAGGAGAGGATGAGTTTTTTAAATGTTAGAGGGTGTTGAAGACATGCCTGGGGACCCATATTTTCATTAGTAACCCATAATAAAGTGGATTTTGCGTAATAGGGCACCTTTAAGTTTATATTACTTTGGTTTCAGCAAAAAAATCTGCAGAAAAATCAAATAAAAGACCTCTTTTTAACTTCTGTTGTGGCGTTTCCACTCATGTTGTTTCATTTGTAAATGGTCTGAAATCTGTCTGCCACCAGAAAAAGAATAGCTATGACATGAACAGTCACAGCATAAACACCCTGATGACTGATGTGAACTTTTTCTCTCCCCGCAGACTGATCATGACTTCAGCACTGCTTACAGTCCTGCTGGTTTTGGGGCTATCAAGTAACAGTGTGGCCTTCGTCCCTATTGGAGGAGGGGCATCTTCTCATGCCACCATCACTGGAAAAGCTCTGCTGCAAAAAGTGGCAGAAACATGTCGGGCAGTGGTTGAGGAAGCTGGTCATGTGTTTGAACCCACGGTAGGATGACAGATAAAACGTGCTCTAATGAACAAACACACAGCAAACAAACATACACTGAAAATACATAATGCAAATAATCAAATTTTTTTCCTTAAATGCTTTTCAAAGTTCAAAAACACAAAACATTTGTTAAAATTAGATCTAAACAAGGGAAAAAGAAAAAAAATCTGGATGAATAAAACAAAGCAATACAAAACAATAGTATGGTCACAATTATAAAGCTGACCTAAAGAGTTATTATTGTTATTATTTGTTATTTTTTTCTAAGCAGAGACTTCAATGTTGTCGGGTAGGAACAATTCTGTTTATAAGTGGGGGTGACCAAAAATTTTTTTTGGAATCTGACCAAGTAGAATCCACCACATTAATGAAAGCTTAATTAAGTTCAAACAACATATTATTAAAACAAAATTATACGAAAGCATTGGGTTCTTAATTACATTTTCAATCTAATTTTATTACATTTTCATCTTATTCAGGAAAGTCAATGCAAAGTGTTAACTTCATTATTTGAGATTTTATATTTCAGTTAGACAATAAATGAATAAATAAAACATATCAGTTTCAGTTCAAAGTGATTATGTTTATTTTAGAACTCTTGGTCCACCTTTAAAGTTTCAAGGTGGACCATTTTTTTCTTGTAGTGTATAAAATTCCAATGCTTCTAAAAGCATGAGTCATACACGCACTTAACACCCCTAAAAAATATTCTTATTTCAGATTTGTATGAATCACAGAAACAACCTATTATGGATCCAAAACTGTGAATTTCACCAAAAGCTTGTAGCTTCCTCATCAGCCAAAATCTTTATGACAACGCTGGGCAGGCTGATGAAGTTGAGCAGTGAGAAGAGATCTGTGTTTTTTCCGCTGAAAACAATTTTTATAATTTGTTCAGTAGTCATATTGGGAGCAGGAGTTGGACTGTCTGACAGAAACAGAACAGAAGAAATGTATTTATTTACTTATTCAGACAAACATAAGAAAAATAGAACATTAATATATCAATTTAAAATCAAATAAATACTGAATTGTATGAGTAATAAAGAGGAGTAGGAAGAAGTGGGTGCTTTTTTCCGGTCCTGCCCCACCTACTCTCCTTTTATATTGACCAAGATATGTTTCTATACATATGATACCAGACGTGTATCTCCACACATGAGCATCCTAATCCTAGCGATGAATCATTCTCAAGAGTGTGGATAAGGCTGATGCTGATCCTATTGAGACAACAGTCTCACAATCCATCATTCAGTTTATTGTCCACAAAGTAAAGAAATATCTGAATTCAATTTAAGAAGTAAGAATTTTGTTTGCCCAACTACATTTCATTTCAGGTACAATAAGGTTACAGGAAAGTCCTCACTCAGAGCAGGGTTTTAGAGGGCAAAGAGAAGAGGGTCAGATTAAGTGTCTCAGTTAACTAAGTAAGAACAGTTGAGTCCTAGACCCTCATTCTAACCTCAGTGTTTTCTTTATTTCTGGGTCTGAAACCTCTAACCTGTAACCTTTGACTCCTGACTGCAGGGTGACTCTGCTGAGGAGCTGGTCCAGGCCTGTCTTGGTCCCATAGCCACAGGAGAAGTGTCTGGTGCAAAGTTTCACGCTGCCCTACAAGAGATCTACACTCAAAACGGACTGGTAGACCGTGACTTTGTCAACAGGTGAGAGAATAACAGGCAAAAAAAGAACAAGTAAGAATGAATGTGTGTGGTGCAAAGCTTTCAGTATGATGAGCTTTCACTGTCTTTCAGTGCTCCACACCACTTCAACTCAGAGGCTTTCATTGAGGGACGCAGACTGATCACAGAAGGAGTTGTAGCCATCAAAGCCAATATTCGTAATGAGAACTTCAAGGCTGCCAGGGAAACTCTGGGTCGAGTGCTTCACACACTGCAGGTGAGGAAGGTGGAAAAAAACAGCAGGCAAAGTGAGGGTGACTAGATCATTGATTTTAATGAATCATAGCTATGAAATCATTGATTTTTACGTGTATTTTTTCCATACACCACAGGATTTCTACAGCCACAGTAACTGGGTGGAGCTGGGATACACAGAGCCATATATCAATCTGATACGCCCAGACCTTCCTCTGGAAAACCTGGCAGGTGTGTCCACATTTTATAGGCTATACCCTGAGTTTTATGGTTGTGAAACTTGTGATAAAGTTATCATAACTGTAAAAAAAAGGTTGAACCCCATTAAAGAAAATATCAAAGTGCAACTTATTCTTTATCACTTATCAAAGTTTGCAAAGAGTACTTGGAATTTTTGCAGCACATGAGTCTGCATTCTTGCAGATAGTCAAACAGACTGACATACCACCTCCTAATATAAGTTTGAATGTGATAAGATCAAATAACAGAGGATATGATGCGTGTTGTTCTTGGTTCAGGTTTTAGCTCTCTGAGAATCTTATCTGTCTTTTGCTCTTATAGATATGGATACTGTCACCTGCAAAGACTGTGCCAATGGACAATGCACAAATCCCATCCTCCCCAACATCATTAGGGAAAAGAAACTCACATCAGGCTACATGGGAATCCTCTTCGCCTCAAAGCCAAAAGGTTTCAAGCATATCCTCAAGCTGCTCTTGGATACTTGCATACTCAATTTTAAGCTCTAGATGCTTCTTTTCTATTGTTTTGGGGTTTTTTCTAACACAAATTTTCATTAAGAAAGACCTGAACTTCCTTTGTTTGTCATAATCAGTTAGTCTCTTCTCAAGTCAAAGACAGACAGGAAAACTTTGCCTTTTAATTCTGTTCTGTTCTGTTCTACAGAAAATATCGTGTTTACAACAATCCACTGGTCCACTAAAAACCTCCTCTCTATCCCGTGCCAGGTAAATGCAGTCATGGAGGTGGAGGTGACCTGACTGGCACAACAGGCATCAGCAAGGACCAGCGCCATTCAGATAATGCAGCTTTTCACGATGCTGCTGTGAAGGCTGCAACAGACGCCACCCTCCAGCTTCTGCAGGACATTCGGTTTGCTGCTGGAGACAAAGACTTCCTAAGGTTTGGTGATTGAAACGAAATAATTTAAGTCCCATTAGATCAAAAGCTGTTCTTTATAATGGAAATAATTATATTTCTGTCATTTTTGCCCACAGAATGATGGGGATTGCGCGCTCTTCAGCTATGTGCTTTGTTATTGACACAACAGGCAGTATGAGTGTTGAGATCAATGAAGCAAAGAAAGTTTCGCAAGGAATCATTGACGAAACAAAAGGAACACAGAACGAGCCATCTGAATACATTCTGGTACCTTTCAATGACCCAGGTTAGAAAAGTTGCATCGTATGTAATGTTGTGAAAAACACTAATGGCAGTGTCACAAGTGGGATTTTGTGTGACTGATATTACATTGACCCTGTTGTATTCAATACATGTAGAATTTGGACCAATAATCAAGACACCAGATCCTGAAAAAATGAAAAGTGAAATCGCTAAGTTGAGAGCAAAAGGGGGTGATGATGAACCTGAGATGTGCCTTTCAGGACTCCAGGTACTATTTCTCCTGAACATTACAGTCATATTCATTTATTTTGTTCTTAAAGACTGGAGTGATTCTAGGTGAACTAACAAAGATTGTTTATTACATTTTACCAGTTGGCCCTCACTGGAGCCCCCGACTCCTCTGAAATATTTGTTTTCACTGATGCTACAGCCAAAGACTATTACCTCAAGGACAGTGTTGTTGCACTTATAAGGACAACAAAGTCAAAGGTTGGCACTAACACCCCTGATGCCTCATTAAATTGTTCCATTTAGATGAATTGATATAAAAAATGCACTTGTGTTGATCCCCACAGGTCTATTTCTTCATGACAAAGGCTTTAAGCAGACGTCGTCGCTCTCTTGGAGCTGGCTCTTTTGAAGACTACAAAGAACTGGCTCTGGCTTCTGGGGGTCAGGCCATCCAGGTGTCGAAGGGACAGCTGTCTCAGGCTACAGATATAATCCGTGACACATCCACTTCAGCTTTGGTAATCCTGCGCAGTTCTCATAAGGTTTTCTGTAATTCGAACCAGAGATTTTTGAGATGGTTTGAAAGACATTTGAAAGTCATTTTGGTCCTCTTCTTCTTCCCCAGGTTACAATTCTTCAACGAGCCAGGAACCCTGGGAGGCAAGAAATTTTCCCGTTTATGCTCGATGAATCTCTGAAAAATATCACTATTTATGTCACAGGAAGATCCCTGACTTTTACACTGACCAACCCTGCAGGTGAGAAACCAGAGCCAATACATCACTGCAATGTTAACGTGCCAGACTTGTTTAATGTCGCTTTCTCATACAAAGAATGTTAATGTGATACCTACTCATGAATTTCAGGTGTGAGCCAAAACCAGAATGAGGCCAGTGGTAAACTGGGTACCATAAAGACTGCAGGGAACCTGTGGAGGTTTAGGCTCAATGCTGACAACCAGAAAGGAACCTGGAAGATCAACATCAACTCAAACCAACCGTACACTCTCAAAGTCACAGGTCAGATAANATAAACAGACAAGGTTTAACATCTTAATTAGTGATCTGTAGATATGTTGGGTTGTTAGCATTGTGCAGAGCTGGGAAGCTGTTTTCTCTTTTCAGTCTTTCCTCTCTCATGCCTGACAGAGTACCTTCAAGTTTAACAGATAAATACAAGACAAATGGTCATGCCCCCCCCCATCTTTGAGCAGGAGTAATTTCTACTCTTGTTATAAGATTGGGGTACTCAAAACCTGCACTCATACTGTCTTAACTTGTGTCTCCAGGCCAGAGTACTGTAACCTTTATCTATGACTTTGTGGAAAGCTTCCAAGGACCACACCCAGGTTATGCAGTACTCAGTGGGCGTCCACGCGCAGGTAAACCTCATGAAATCAAGTTAAACACCTTAGTTTCGCATGATTAATTGACCAATCATCAATTACAGAGGGCCTTGCTCCAATTGTGTCATCAGCATATGTGTTCTGATGTTTTATCACTGTAGTCTTGTCACATATTATTTGGCACCAACTGGGCACATCAGCAGCAATGATCTTCCCAGGGTCACTGGGTGTTTGGGGCCTTAGGGGCATGGTCACACACGCCATCTGTACTGTGCTGTTCTCAAGCACCATCCTCCCCACTGTAGCACTGTCGCCCCATTGGCCAGCACTACTTGCTGTCATAACAATCATAGCAAGAAAGTTGTTAAAAGAGTAAAAAAGTACACTTGAAAGCCCCAGTAACCAAGGCTATTTGTTATCGACTTTGGGGTCCTGTTTATACATGAGCTGTTTATTTCTTAGTTCATTTTGTTGAAATGACAAAAGAAAAAAAATGCTGCTGATGTACCAAACTAAAAAGCTAACTGATCAAATTATCATGATGTTACCATTCAAAGCTGTTCCGATTTTGCATCTTGATTTCCTTTTCTCTCTTAATACTTGATTTTGATCTTCGACTGTGGGGGCCCAGACCAACCTGCGACCCTGATGCTCACAGCAATGGGAAGGAAAGGTCCGTCCTCTTTGTCAGTTGGAGCTGTTAGTCTAGTGACTGTGTCTGGTCCTGAGACTTTAAGCAATGGCACAATCACTGACTTGGGCAATGGGGACATCCTGGTGACTGTGGGTGCAGTCCCTGAAGGGGAGTTTGTGGTCAGCTTCATAGGAACTGACAAAGTGTCAGACAGTGAATTCCAGAGACAGTCGACCACACTGATGTCTGTCTCCAAAGTGAACATCCAGGTTGGTCCCTTCACCTCATCTTCACTTTCTGTGTCTCCTTCAGGTTCTACTTGTTTTGAAACACCATTACAATGTATGGGCATATTTGAATATAGTATTACTTTCATCAGATTAAACAACTGATTTGTTTTATTGTATTCTCTCTCCCATACGCCTCTAGGCCGTGGTCGACGTCAGTGCAGAGCCAGGAAAACCCTTCAAGCTCCCGTTTAGTGTCATGACCCAGGGTCCTGGTGGTCAGTACTCCATTCAAGCCAGAAATGACAGAAACTTTCCCATGGACTACCCAAAAAGGTGAGAGAAAGCAAATGAAAAAGATTTCTTTGTTCAAATTTTTGTCAAATGCAACATATTTCTAAATTTAGATGATCCTTTGTTTGTACAACCCCAATTCCAATGAAGTTGGAAGGTTGTGTAAAATGTAAATAAAAACAGAATACAATGATTTGCAAATCCTCTTCAACCTGTATTAAATTAAATACACTACAAAGACAATATATTTCATATTCAAACTGATAAACTTTATTGTTTTTGTGCACATGTAAGCTAATTTTGAAATGGATGTCCGCAACATGCTTGTCCGACATAACAATGTGTTTGGCTGGATCCACCTTTTCTTTCAGTTTTAAGAGAGTGACCCTTCGTTCAGTTTTTGGACCTATTTTTATTTCCATCCATGAAAACAATAACCTGTGATAACTTATTGAATGCCTTGTTTCACTTTTTATGCTGTTGAGCTCATCATTTACTTATGTACATCATAAATCACCAAAGCTTTTGTTTTTGCTCTCGTCTTCCAATGTTGTTCAATTTCCTCTGCAGTCATAGATCATGTGAAAAGCTACAATTTGATTTAATTGTTGATTGGGAAAAAAAAAAAAGTTCAGACATAACGACTATTAGGATTTACACTCGTGGAAAATTTATAACACGGAAAATTTTGATAAAGTTTGAACGAACTAAATATTAAAATATGACTGGTCATAAAAAAAAAAAAAGAGACTGTCGGAGTGGAACTGTTGACCTGTTATACGATTACGATCTTTGACCATTACACCACCCAGCAACACACCATCAGGCACTGATGTCACTCTGACTTTGGAAGCCAAGTCAGCCAGTGGTGTTGACTCCAACTACGCAGTGTTGAGAGTATCTGTTGTTACCAAGGTAACCAGACACAACTTGAAAGTCAGAGTTACAAACAGTTTAGAATATAGGTAACATGTTACAACATAGTAATGGTGTCTGTGTGTAGTCAATGCTGAAGTAGACATTGAGTCAGGATTATTCAATGCATGTATAAATACACATGTATCACCAGCATATTTTCCCCCCATTAAAGAGGGAGTAGGCTTTTGTTCTTTCTTATTTTTTATTGTCCCCCAGATTCTGGTAGAAAACCCTTGTTTCAGCCTCTATCTTAAGCATTACAATTTAGCTGCTGTCTATTTAAAGCCCCCACTCCACAAACCCCCCTCCCTTTGACTGGCCAGCCTGCTGGGAGCCTGTTGGGGGCAGAGCCACAGGCTAAGTGTCTGAGAACCGCCCCTTAAACATGTCTTGAACCAGTTAGGTCAGTGCTTTCTACACTTTTTACAGTATATACTCCTTGAGACATTTGATCTCCAGCCGTGTGTCCCCTACTCCCACATACTTATAGCAGATAGAAAAAGAAACCATCTCTTTCCGCATCAGGAGGCTCTGCATCTGATTCTTCCTCATTGTTACTGGCTTTGCTGGAGGCTTTACTAACAACATGTGCACTGCTTTTGGCATCCCTGTCAAAGTTAGACACTGAAGTTGAGGAACAGTTGCTGACATGTGCGTTTTGGCCTGTGGACTGACTGGAGGTAAAAGTCTATGCCTCTCTAGAAGGGCAATTTAATTTATCCATTTAAGCCACTTATCCCCTTTTTTTTTTCTTTGGCAGTATATTGATGAGTAATTATCTCTATTGAGATCAAACAGTTTGTGTCCCCTTTCATATTACCCTTATAGGATCTAAATTTAGAGGAAAATTTTGCAAGTCGTTTGAGTTTGTGGCCTGATGGTGGGATCTAGAAACACATTTCCCATCTCACAGCACTGCTCGCTCAAACAATAGGACCCACTGACCATTAATATATATATATTTTTTTGGAAATAAAAACAATTGTTTAAATTTTGCTGATACGTTGGGATCTGAAATCTGATGTTATAATATTACAATGCTGGGTCTTGCAGGGCGAGAGTAGTCATGAATTAGGATTCTTTCAAACATGATGTTATAAGAGCAAACTCACCAAATCATGGTGAATTTTCGGTAATTTATTCCAAGGGAAAAAAAAATGCAGCTCACTCTCATCTATGAAGAATAATGCAAAGACTAATAACTGATTTGATACTTTGGTTTGCCCTTATTGTGAAATGTTAGTATGATTTCAAACTTTGAAACACAAACGGCGTTATCATTGATAGCAATGAATGCAATGCAAATATCTGATCTGTGCATGTACTGAATATTCTCATATCCCTTTCTTCTATACAGATTACAGACTTTGTTCCCCCCCAGTGTGATGTGGTTGCTGTTCTGGCTGATGATTGCCCTCAGGACGTCTCTCAGTGTGAATCTTTCCAGTGGGAGTTTTTGGCCAACCTCACAGATGGAAACGGCACTGGAATAGACAAAATCACCCTCCAACAGGGACATGGAAACCTGACCCTTACTCCACTAGACAGTCCTTTAGTTCAGGCAAACTACACAGCCTCCTGCTGCTCACAGATTGTTGAGTTTACAGCTGTAGATAAAGTTGGAAATGTGGGCAAGTGCTATCATTCAATTGTCCGTTCTGCTGGCCCTCCAGCCTTAACCCTTTCACTGCCATTGTGGTTGTGCCTGCTGGTATCTGCTCTGTCCAGGCTTTAAGGGTCTGTAAAAGGCGTTCATCAAATATTGTGTTGATGGCATTTCTTAAGTGTCCTTTTGAATCAAAGACTATTTATTAGGCAAGTTAAAATCAAACCAAATCTTGAAGTATTTTCCATTCACCTGCACAGTTAAAACCTTTCTGCTTTCAATCACACACCTGGCTTCCATCACCTGAAGCCATTTCTTTACACTCTTAAAAAAGCTCCACCTGCTGTTTGAAGAGGGGTTGAATTGGAGAAGGTTGATAATCTGAAATTCTTACTTTTTTTTCTAACATTCTTAGATATGTCAATAATATACTCATTCACATTTATGAAATCTAAATACAATTATTAACTGTATCCAACAGGTTTGCAAGAGTTCAGCTGAAAAAAAGAAGGGATGTAAAGAGAGACTGGGAGACGTTATGAACGAGAGACAGTTACGGACGTGAAGTACATCCGAGTGTGTCTGTGTCTGTGTGTGTCTGTGTCTGTGTGTGTCTGTGTGTCTGTGTGTCTGTGTGTCTGTGTGTGTGTGTGTTTGTGTGTGTGTGTGTGTGTGTGTGTGTGTCCTTGTGGACGTCTCTCGTGTGACTCCTGACTGTACACTTCAATCTCTAAAGTAGCCAATCAGATACCTGTAAATGAAAACAACAGAAGTTGTCCCCAAGAACAGCCAGTTACAAAGGTTTTGAAGGTGTGGTCCTGTGTGATTAGGAACTCCCACCTGAGATTGTATAAAATTCACTGCAAAACCCCAGTTTGTCAGTGTCTCTCGGCCAACCTGAGAGTCTTCCACTTTGTTTTGTTACCTTGAGTAAAGTGATCTGTGGATACAACTCACTGGACTCCTGTTACTTTTTTGACTGTCATTTCTCATCTGAGACTCAACACTTGGTGCAATTTTTGAAAGATCTGGCTGATTGATTGAAGATGTTTAAAGCTCAATAGTCGGATTTAACAGGGCTTTGCCTGCAGAGGTCAAGGTCAAGCTCTTTCAACCAAGAAAATCAGGTTTCATGTCAGAACTACTAAATTTTAAAGTGCATACAATAAAGAACCTTGTCAATAAAAGTAAAGCATAACAAAAACCTCCTTGGCTCCAACTCATTGTGTTTTGAATATTGGCCCAAGTCTTCTCTTTTTTCCAGAATGTATGATATATAATAATTTTAAAGATAGAGTATGCAGATTTTTACTAAAAAATGAAATGTTCGTTTTTACAGGAAAAATCCTGCTCAATCGTCATCTCTTGGGGCCTCTATACCTGTGTCAGTGTCTGTGTGCTTCACCCTCTTGTAGACCCCCTCCCTCGCCTCAGCAAAGAGCAGGAGTTTTTCTGGGTGGTGACCAGACAATAACACGCCCAGTGCACAAGTGACTATGTGTGTTGCTAATAGCGAGTGGTAGAAGTTATCCTGAGCGGCTACGATAGCAACTGTAACACAGAGAAAGAGTGATACTATATTTGCAGCTCATCTCATTTACCTGCAGGTGTACAGCTCTTGAGTTTCTCTCATGAGTGACTTCACTGGCGGGTGCACACACAGCAGCAGTCTGCAACTCAACAACACATGTTTCTTTGCCTCATTCAAAATCAAACAAAGCTTGAGAAATGTGGCTCCTGCAGACATATGGGATTCAAAACTATATATCAAAACTATATATCTGAAACAAATGTGATATATCTATCTATCTATCTATCTATCTATCTATCTATATATATATATATATATATATATATATATATATATATATATATATAGAGAGAGAGAGAGAGAGAGAGAGAGAGAGAGAGAGAGAGAGAGAGAGAGAGAGAGAGAGAGAGAGATGAACATGTCTTTTAGAAGTTCCCAATTTCTGTGTAATTCCCTCATTTAAGTTGTTTTATTTTCCATCAAATGAGAATCCTTCTTATTTTAAAGTTATGTAGACTGGCTGGTATTTCAGAGAGAAATCAAAGCTGAAATCAGTCAGGTTGTGTCACCAAAAGTTAATAATTAACCATTGTCCTAAGATATCCTCATTACTCAATTACAACATTTTACTACATCCTGTCTATGCTGTGTGACAGTAGCAGGAAGATTTGAGTCACTGAAAATGTTGCACAAGTGCAGCGTGAGTCAATTAGTTAATGAAAGATCTTTACAGTCCGTGTTTCCCAAACCATAATTTTTTTGACACCTTAGTATGGCATGCAGTTTTTATGAGGGCAAACCCTGCAGTCATACCAGATAACAACTTTTCTGATGATAGGAAATGGCTCAACAAGGGAAAACATTCACAAACACACACTGAGACAGATTTTGTCTCCACCCTGTCTCAGATAAAAACACTGAACTCTCCTTTTTCTTCTTAAAGACCTACTGGAGTCATCACAGCGGGGACACATTCAGGTATGATCACCCTTGAATTACGGGAATAGTTTTTTCAACTATACTTGTAAGAGTCTGAATGTTTAGGGAGATTTTTTCAGACAATTGAATTTCAATTATGTATCATTTTATCGATCAATTATAATTTGGGAAAGTCAGAATGTGTAAAAAAAAATGCTTGTATGTTTCTTTAACATAGGAGACAGATGGGTTTAGAAACCAAAATGAGTGGCTGCACATATTGCAACTTAAAGATTCACCTGAAAACACAACAAAGTATTGAGTGTTCAAAATTACCTTTTCCAATGCCGAGTCTGATTTCTTGTCCATAAAACCTCAAGTTTGTACTATTATTGCCTTCAGCACAAAACATGTGGGGAAAAAAAGAAATCAAATCAAGCTTTCAGTTATGGCAACCAGAAAGTTTTGAAATTATATTCACTAAAAAAAAAAACACATAACAACTGCACAACATAAGCAACCTGATGACGGTGATACTTATGTAAACTTTTTCTCTCCCTGCAGACTAATCATGACTTCAGCACTTCTTACAGTCCTGCTGGTTTTGGGGCTATCAGGTCATAGCATGGCCTTTGTCCCTATTGGAGGAGGGGCATCTACTCATGTCAGCATTACTGGAACAGCTCTGTTGCAAAAAGTGGCAGAAACATGTCAGGCTGTGGCTGAGGAAGCTGGTCATGAGTTTGAACCAACGGTAGGATGAAAGATAAAATGTGCTCTAACATTGAAACACACAGCAAACAAACATACACTGAAAACAAACAAACCTACACCATATCTTTTAACACAGCAGTCCACATGCTCATTTAGCAACACTTTGTATCTGGCTTTAGGGAAAGATGCTCTTCTAAACAATCAATCATGCAGCTCAGTCCTGGAGGTTTCTAGCTCCAACATATTTGGAGATTTGTGTTACAGACAGGTTATAGTTTCTGTAAAGGAGGAATTAATCATATAGACAACTGTACTTCTTTCCATCTTAGCCTGGCCCTACAGAATGAGGAAAACGTGGCACGACGACTCAAAAACCCGTAAAGCGACTGCTACAAACATTGCCTTCTACTGGCAAATGACAAAAATGTACTGCCTGATCAAATAATGAATTATAAAAGATAATCTGTTGAAAACAATACGCATACTTGGCACATTAAGGCATGTTGATATCACATGTGAAAATCAAAGAAATATCATAATTTTGAGAACAATTTATTTTCTTACTAAGTGGTGATGTCTAGTAAACTCTACTCTTGTTAAGTGTCCAACATATTGATTCATTAAAAAAGAGATGTCAGCATGTGCCTGAGATTTGAGTAAGTCTATAGCCGACACTTTGGGATTCATTTTAGTCATATTCGGGAACATGCAGCCAGGCCATGGGGGCTCGGGGATTTAGCACATGGAGACCAGTGTGGAACAACAGCTGGAGAAAGATGCTGGCCATCTTGAAGGCTAGAAGATTTTTTCAGCACTCCTCTTTCTGAAGATTGTCTTCTCTCCAACCTAAGTGATTTCCTTATTTCTGAATCTGGAACCTGTAACCTTTGACTCCTGACTGCAGGGTAACTCTGCTGAGGAGCTGGTCCAGGCCTGTCTTGGTCCCATAGCCACAGGAGAAGTGTCTGGTGCAAAGTTTCACGCTGCCCTTCAAGAGATCTACACTCAAAACGGACTGGTAGACCGTGACTTTGTCAACAGGTGAGAGAATAACAGGCAAAAAAAGAACAAGTAAGAATGAATGTGTGTGGTGCAAAGCTTTCAGTATGATGAGCTTTCACTGTCTTTCAGTGCTCCACACCACTTCAACTCAGAGGCTTTTATTGAGGGACGCAGACTGATCACAGAAGGAGTTGTAGCCATCAAAGCCAATATTCGTAATGAGAACTTCAAGGCTGCCAGGGAAACTCTGGGTCGAGTGCTTCACACACTGCAGGTGAGGAAGGTGGAAAAAAAACAGCAGGCAAAGTGGGGGTGACTAGATCATTGATTTTAATGAATCATAGCTTTGAAATCATTGATTTTTATGTGTATTTTTTCCATACACCACAGGATTTCTACAGCCACAGTAACTGGGTGGAGCTGGGATACACAGAGCCATATATCAATCTGATACGCCCAGACCTTCCTCTGGAAAACCTGGCAGGTGTGTGTCCACATGTTGTGTGTGTATATATGTTGAGTGAGTTTTATGATTGTGATCAAGTTGTCCTGACTGTAAAAAAAGGTTAAACTCCATCCAAGAAAATACAAACACAGCAAAGTACAACTTCTCCTTTTTCACTGTTCAAATTTTGCAAAGAGTAATGGTAATTTTTGAAGCAAGATGAGTTTGTTTCATTTCAAAATAGTCATATAGATTGACATAGCACTCCTAATTTAAGTTTAAACGTGATAAACATAAAATAACAGAGGACATCAGTATTACCCGAGTTGCACAAGATTTAGCTATTTTTGAATCTCATGTGCATTTAACTCTTGTAGATGTGGACGCTCCCACCTGCAATGACTGTGCCAGTGGAGCATGCCCCAACCCCATCCTCCCCAATATCCTGAAGGACAAGAAACTCACATCAGGCTACATGGATATCTTCTCAGCCTCCAAGCCAAAAGGTTTCAAAAATATCCTCAAATGGCTCGTGGGACATGATGAAACTTTACCTTTTAATTATGCTCAACATAAAACATGGCATTAACATCAATGCACGGGGCCGTTTAAAACCTCTTCTCAATCCTATGCCAGGTAAATGCAGTCATGGGGGTGGAGGTGACCTGACTGGCACATCAGTTCCTCGTGGAGGCATCAGCAAGGACGAGCGTCGTTCTCATAATGCCGCTTTTCATGATGCTGCCGTGAAGGTTGCAACAGATGCCACCCACCAGCTTCTGCAGGACATCCGGTTTGCTGCTGGAGACAACGATTTCCTCAGGTTTGGTTCCTAAAAAAAACAAAAACATTTCAGTCCCACCAGATCCAAACTAATTGTATTTCTACTGTTATTTCTGCCCACAGGATGATGGGAATTGCACGCTCTTCTGTTGTGTGCTTTGTTATTGATACAACAGGAAGTATGAAAGATGATATCAATGAAGCCAGATCAGTTGTTTATGAAATCATTGACAGCAAAGCAGGAACACAGGACGAGCCATCTGAATACATTCTGGTTCCTTTCAACGACCCAGGTAGGAAGAGTTTTACCTGATGGTGTTAAGAAAAAGCATTAATGACACTAGAACTACATCACAAGATAAACAATGTGAACCCTTTGGAAATACCTAGTATTCTGCATGAATTGAGCCCTGATCTTCATTTAAGTCACAACAGTAGACAAAAACACTATGCTCACTCTAATAACACACAAACAATTAGTAGCTACAATAGATTTGATCTCGTAGCTTTCCTCCCGTGTTTTCTGTTATAAGATTTTGTGTGTGTGTGTGTGTGTGTGTGTGTGTGTGTGTGTGTGTGTGTGTGTGTGTGTGTGTGTGTGTGTGTGTGTGTTTGTGTGTGTGTGCGTGTGTGTGAGAGAGAGATTAGTTTTCAGTCTCGTGAATAAAGCCTTCGTCCCAATCAGGGAAAATAAAATGGTCACTTTGTGCACCAATCCTGGCTATTCTGTACTTAAACCACAGAATAAAAAGCATGGCCATAACTAATTCTAGAAAAAAAAGTCTCTGGGGTCTCCAGAAATTATTGATTTCAAAATGGGGTCACAACTCAAAAGGTTGGGAACCACTGCTGTAAAGATGACCTAAAGATAGCAGAGTAGATTTCTCAAAAAGTTGACAAAGAATCCCAGAGTGTCCACTAAAGACTTACTCAAATCTCTGACACATGCTGACATCTCTTTTTCTTTTTTAAATCAATACAAAAAACACTTAACAAGAATAGAGTTAATCAGAGGACACCACAGAGGTTGGTGGAGTTTGTAAAGGATCATTTGAAATGAAATTCTTAGTTGGGATTATTGCTATCACAAGGGGATCAGACAGTTATTAGAGCCAAACTTTTTTCACCCCAAACTGTGAATGTTTGAAAACATGAAAACTTATAACTGTTTGTTTGGTAATAGATTTAGCAGACAGTGTTTGTCTGTTGTTGTGACTTAAAAGAAGATAAGAACACATTTTATGACCCATTAATGAAGAAATCCAGGTAATTCCCAAGGGTGCACAAACTTTTTCTTACAGTTATATATTGCGTGTGGGGTTTTTTTGGGGGGGGGTTTTGTGACTGAGACTCCATTGACCCTGTTGTGTTAATACAGATTTTGGACCCATGATCAGGACACCAGACCCTGAAAAAATGAAAAGTGAAATCTCTAAGCTGAAAGCAAAAGGAGGTGGTGATGACCCTGAGATGTGCCTGTCAGGACTCCAGGTATGATTTCCTTAACAGTGATATATATGTATGTATGTATGTGTGTGTATATATATATGCAGCTTATATTGCAAGTTCTGAAGAGGAACTAACACAGATTTTTTTATTTTATCAGTTGGCTCTCACTGGAGCCCCTGCCTCCTCCCACATATATGTTTTCACTGATGCTACAGCCAAAGACTTTTATCTCAAAGACAGTATTGTTGCACTTATAAGGACAACAAAGTCAACAGTAAGTGTATTAACATTTAAGAAGCTCTATTAAATTATCCCATTCAGATAATACATTTAAAGAATGCTCTTGTGTTGATCCCCACAGGTCTCATTCTTCATGACTGGGCCTTTTAGCAGGCGCCGTCGCTCTCTTGGAGCTGGCTCTTTTGAAGACTACAAAGAACTGGCGCTGGCCTCTGGAGGTCAGGCCATCCAGGTGTCGAAGGGACAGCTGCCCCAAGCCACCGATGTCATCCTTGACACGTCCACTTCAGCTTTGGTAATCCTGTGCAGTTCTGATAGGATTTTCTGTGACACAAACTGGAGATTTTGGAAAAGGTGTATATCTGAATACAAAATAATCCTGGATATGAGAAGAACACTTTTTCCAAGACAGATTTCTTTTGGAAAAAGGCTATTTGATTGCTTTATCACCAAGAGCATCTAATTAGAAAATCCAAATAAGACAACAACATAAAATGAGGCAGGATAATGTTTGAAACAGCATATGGCTACATCAAAATGCAGCTTAGATTGCCTAACCAAAGCAGAAGTAATTTAATGTTACCCCTCCAATACATCAAATCCCAGATTCACAAAGTATTTCATCTACTACCAAGAGGACTCCTAAATGACGCTTAAAGTTCCTAGCTGAGAGTTTTTTTCTGAAAACCTTTACACAAATCTGCTGTGACTAATTTTCACAAAGGAACCCAGAGAACTCTTAAGCTATAGTCCATAAAAGGATGAGCATTTGAAAGGGAAATTCATTCCAGGGATAACCTCACCACTGAAATAAAGAAGCATCGGAACAAATTTTATTTCAAATAAATGCAGTATCACCTTATGAACTACTGATGACTGTGAGGAACATTGGTGCTCCTTACAGTGTCAGGCAAGGTCTGAGATTTAAGAGCTAAAAAGAGAAACCACTGCAACAGATAAGATCAATTACTTTAAAACAAAACATAATCTACTGAGTGTGTTCAGTAATTAACAGATATGTTACAAATAAATAAACCTTGATAAACATGTCATCACAAATTATAAAACATGAACTTGAACCTTGATATGTGTTTCATTTAACAGGAGTAGACTCTACACCTCAGCCGCAGCCATGCTGAGAATTTTTCCAAATTAGTCTTTGTGATTTAGGAGACTTCTTCTTTGCTGTCAACTTCTCACAGGTTACGCAGCTTGTGCTAGCACTAGAATGCTTTGTGAAATACCATACTCATAGACAAAACATTTATTGGTCCTAAAATTAGGACTGACAGTCCCCCCATTATTTTTTTAATCATTTCGTTTTCTCCTAAATCTGCAAGTTTGGAGCTACTTTTAGCTTTAGGATGTTTTTAGAATATGGGCCCAAGTTTTTTCAAATAAGCAGATAGCATCTTATGCTATTTATCTTGCTTACATAGCGGAAAGTCATTTCTATCTCTAAATGTGTTGGAATTTTTCCTCAGCTCTCTAAAATGTCCACAGACACATAACTACAAGGCAGCATACACACAGAGACCAGCACACTCCATATAGTGGACAAAGAGTTGGGGAAAATAAAGTAAAAAAGACCAACATAAAAAATGCAGGAAAACAAAAACAAAACAAAAAAATTATTAAGCATTCCCAGTCCTCATCCCCACCCAAAAGCCATTTTATGTCACTGATTTAGAAGGTAACACAGATGTTAAAGGCCTAGACCCCAAAAATAAGACAACCCCACACTTTCAAAAAGGATTTTCCATGAAAAAACATCTTATACTCACAAAAAAACCCGATGGTTTTAAAGACATTTGAAAGTCATTTTGGTCCTCTTCTTCTTCCCCAGGTTACAATTCTTCAACGAGCCAGGAACCCTGGGAAGCAGGAAACTTTCCCGTTTATGCTTGATGAATCTCTGAAAAATATCACTATTTATGTCACAGGAAGATCCCTGACTTTTACACTGACCAACCCTGCAGGTGAGAAACCAGAGCCAATACATCACTGCAATGTTAATGTGCCAGACTTGTTCAATGTCGCTTTCTCATACAAAGAATGTTAATGTGATACCTACTCATGAATTTCAGGTGTGAGCCAAAACCAGAATGAGGTCAGTGGTAAACTGGGTACCATAAAGACTGCAGGGAACCTGTGGAGGTTTAGGCTCAATGCTGACAACCAGAAAGGAACCTGGAAGATCAACATCAACTCAAACCAACCGTACACTCTCAAAGTCACAGGTCAGATATAAACCTTTTTTCGGGGGGCTGCTACTGAAAGTGGTCCAAATTTCTACATGGGAGTCACTGTTTTTCAACAAATGCAGACTTGTAAAGAGATTATGAGAATTAGAAATAATTCAAAGGAAATAGATATTAAGAAACACTGAATAAACAGACAGGGTTCAATTTAATAATAATTGGTGAACTGTAGATTTATTGGTTTGTTTAAATTCTATAGAGCTGGGGAAGCTGTTTCCACTCCTCAGTCTTTCATCTCTGATGTCTGACAGAGTATCTTCAAATTTACCAGACATAAAATAATAATGGTAATTTTTTTTTTAACTTAGCAGGAATTATGAACTTGATCTACTGTCGCAAGACTGGAGGTCTCCAAACCTGCACTCATACTCTCCCAAGTTGTGAAAACAGATCAATGAAACAACTGTTAGTTAATTACATAAGGACGGTTCATTGAGTTTACTTTTGGCGTGTCTGTCTTAACCCAAAGTCTTTACTTGTGTCTCCAGGCCAGAGTACTGTGACCTTTATCTATGACTTTGTGGAAAGCTTCCAAGGACCACACCCAGGTTATGCAGTACTCAGTGGGCGTCCACAAGCAGGTAAACCTCATGAAATAAAGTTAAACACCTAAAGCAGACTGTGCTTAGGGGGACCTCTTCTAGCAGAGTTTGAGGGGCAATGATTCTGCCAGGCCCTTAGTGTACAGGTTTGAAGGACTTGAGAGGACGCTGTTCACTGACTGGACCATTTACTTGAATTGATGTGACTCGGTTCTCCAAAACTCCATCCAGGTTATCTTTCCATTAAAACCATGTCCCCACTTGGTCCAGACTCTCTGTTGCCCCACGCCTGCAATCCTTGTAAATTAAACTTCCTCCAAGTCTTTTTCACCTCAAACTGGATTAGCTTTTGCCTCTCCTTTTCTAGGAATTTTCTTTGGCAGGGGCACGGGATGCACCCAAACCTGGCCCTCCCAGTCACTACAGTGGTCAACAGGATGTTGTACCACAGCCTCAGAATAGTTGACTGCCTCCCGGGCATACCATGTTCTTTCTGTCCTGATCTTTTCTTGCATAACTCTGTAGAGCAGGACCTTTCTGTTCCTGCTGCATGTAAGCAGCAGCTGGTGCCGACCAAG
The DNA here is from genome assembly GCA_008086565.1 of Thalassoma bifasciatum. Classification (NCBI taxonomy): domain Eukaryota; kingdom Metazoa; phylum Chordata; class Actinopteri; order Labriformes; family Labridae; genus Thalassoma; species Thalassoma bifasciatum. Next base: position 23,505 of record RPOG01001840.1, read on the forward strand.
TGCCATGTTGCTGAGTATCTGCGGTGGGCCAAGCCACCTTTGAACTTCATAAATAAGCAGTGGCCAGAGGAATCGGGACATGTTGAAATATCTAGGCCTAGAATTTCCCTTGTTGCCCTTACCTGTCCACTGTAAAATGCCAAAAGTCCAGGTCATCACTGGTTGCTGGTGTGCTGCTTTGTTCTTCAAGTTGCTGGTGAAGAGCTTGCCTAAGCTCTCAACTGGCTTCTCAAACACAAATGGGATTTTTATGTCTCCTAGATAGAAGCCAAGTCATATTCTTTGCTAGACATCTAAATTTTACAACACTGAATCTAAAACCATCTACTTCTTGTTCTCATGAGCCTTTTTGATTTATTACCACTCCAGTCTGGTCAATGCTTGCTGAATTTCCATGGATATCTCCCTTCTTGACTGAGGCCGATAAATTAGTTTCTCAGGTGGTGTTCAGTTTGTGAATCTCCACTGCTGTTACACCTCCTCCTTCCTCTTCCAGATCACTTTGAAGCTTCTCTGATGATGCCCCAGAAGCCTTAGGCACTGTTTGGGCATTTTATCTAGTCTTCGAGAATTTGTTTTCAAAGGGGGGTTATGACAATGATGGTAGATAGGACAGTGGATAGTGTCCAGTCATACAAAGGAAAGGTGGGTAATGATAAGCAATCCACTTTGGCTAGGAATGGCTGTCAGCTTTTCNTCCCTTCACCTCATCTTCACTTTCTGTGTCTCCTTCAGGTTTTACTTGTTTTGAAACACAATTGCAATGTATGGGCATATTTGAATATAGTTTTACTTTCATCAGATTTAACAACTGATTTGTTTTATTGTATTCTCTCTCCCATACGCCTCTAGGCCGTGGTCGACGTCAGTGCAGAGCCAGGAAAACCCTTCAAGCTCCCGTTTAGTGTCATGACCCAGGGTCCTGGTGGTCAGTACTCCATTCAAGCCAGAAATGACAGAAACTTTCCCATGGACTACCCAAAAAGGTGAGAGAAAGCAAATGAAAAAGATTTCTTTGTTCAAATTTTTGTCAAATGCAACATATTTCTAAATTTAGATGATCCTTTGTTTGTACAACCCCAATTCCAATGAAGTTGGAAGGTTGTGTAAAATGTAAATAAAAACAGAATACAATGATTTGCAAATCCTCTTCAACCTGTATTAAATTAAATACACTACAAAGACAATATATTTAATATTCAAACTGATAAACTTTATTGTTTTTGTGCACATATAAGCTAATTTTGAAATAGATGTCCGCAACATGCTTGTCTGACATAACAATGTGTTTGGCTGGATCCACCTTTTCCTTCAGTTTTAAGAGAGTGACCCTTGGTTCAGTTTTTGGACCTATTTTTATTTCCATCCATGAAAACAATAACCTGTGATAACTTATTGAATGCCTTGTTTCACTTTTTATGCTGATGAGCTCATCATTTACTTATGTACATCATAAATCACCAAAGCTTTTGTTTTTGCTCTCGTCTTCCAATGTTGTTCAATTTCCTCTGCAGTCATAGATCATGTGAAAAGCTACAATTTGATTTAATTGTTGATTGGGATTTTTTTTTTTTTCAAGTCTGTATTGCTGATAATCCTAAATGTGAGCACCTTTTAAATATTGTGCCTTTTAAAACTATTTCAAACTTGCTTGATTTATAATTTTATACTGACCAGTATTTTTTTTTTTTTCTCTGACAGCCTCACCTTGACAACTGGACAATATGCTAATGCTAATTTGACCATTACACCACCCAGCAACACACCATCAGGCACTGATGTCACTCTGACTTTGGAAGCCAAGTCAGCCAGTGGTGTTGACTCCAACTACGCAGTGTTGAGAGTATCTGTTGTTACCAAGGTAACCAGACAGTTTAGATGTTAAGAACACAAGTGACACTTTACAATATGGCAATAGTTTCCGCAAATGGTCAATGTTTAAGTAAAACAGGAATAAGGGTTATTCAATGCATGAAAAAAGGAATACATATCACTGATATCTTTTACACACAACTAAAGAGGAGATTGATGTTTTTTTTCTTCTTTCCTCTTTATATTGTTCCCCTGGTCCACCAAAGTCACTTTACATGACACTTTTACAGCTCGAAAAAAATTCCCTCTTTCTCTCCCAAAGGTGTTTAGTAAACTTTTCGTAAACAATTTCAGCCTGTCTGAAACCCTTTGTTTTAGCTGTTGTCACTTTAAATTATTGTACTCATGCTTTTCTAAAAGCAAACTCACAAAGTCATGGCGACTTAATCATGAGTAAATTATAACTAAAGGAGTTCAAAAATACATCTTTTTCTAGTCTATAACAAATAGTGCAAATAATCATCACTAAATCATGCATTTATTTATAATATTTCTATATCCTTTTCTTCTATACAGATTACAGACTTTGTTCCCCCCCAGTGTGACGTGGTTGCTGTTCTGGCTGATGATTGCCCTCAGGACGTCTCTCAGTGTGAATCTTTCCAGTGGGACTTTTTGGCCAACCTCACAGATGGAAACGGCACTGGAATAGACAAAATCACCCTCCAACAGGGACATGGAAACCTGACCCTTACCCCACTAGACAGTCCTTTAGTTCAGGCAAACTACACAGCCTCCTGCTGCTCACAGATTGTTGAGTTTACAGCTGTAGATAAAGTTGGAAATGTGGGCAAGTGCTATCATTCAATTGTCCGTTCTGCTGGCCCTCCAGCCTTAACCCTTTCACTGCCATTGTGGTTGTGCCTGCTGGTATCTGCTCTGTCCAGGCTTTAAGGGTCTGTAAAAGGCGTTCATCAAATATTGTGTTGATGGCATTTCTTGAGTGTCCTATTGAATCATTGACTATTTATTTGGTAAGTTAAAGTCAAACCAAATCTTGAAGTATTTTCCATTCACCTGCACAGTTAAAACCTTTCTGCTTTTAATCACACACCTGGCTGAAGCCATTTCTTTACACTCTCTTTAATAAGCTAAGGCACCACCTGGTGTTTCATGTCAGAACTACTGAATTACAAAGTGCACACAATAAATAACTTTGTCAATAAAAGTAAGGCATTAATACAATCTTCCTTGTTGGCCCGATTCATTGTATTTTACCCTTTTTAAGTACAGTCCAAAGTCTTCTTCATCTTCTTCTTCTTTTTTTCCAGGAGTTTCACACAGCTGAACCGGTGTTAAATATGGTACCTTTTAAAAATACCAATTGAAATGTGAACATAAATGACTATTGAAACACTGTAAGGTCTGTCAATTATGTAACATTATGTTTTTTGTTTTGTTTTATTTCTTTTTCCAAATAATTAGGCCAAAACAATACTTATTGCTCGACAATTAATAACTAAGACCTACATCTTGGACCTTCTGGTTCATTCTACACCTGAAGACAAACTAATCTTTTGTTTTTCTTGAAGCTGTCGCCTCCTTGAAAAGATTGCTTAATTACCAAACTCACAGTGTCAGTGAGACTGAGGCCCCAATCCTTTGGTTTGGTAGATTCTCACATTCATATTATGCAGTGCGCTCCTTTAAGTTCAAGTTTGAGGTTTGATTGTATCTAAATCTGATTTAAATGTATACTCGAGCTCCGGTGCACTGCTTATAATGGGAGGAAATGTCTGCTCTGTTGCCAACCCAGCTCAACTCGTATTTCAGCTCATGCTATATATCACTCTCCTGTTTAGGTTTCCTCTGCTCTCTAATTTATGCCAGTGTGGCAAGAGAGCAAACTTTAGCGAGAGGTCTCTTCACCATTGACTAAGTACTTGACAAAGTGCACAAGCAGTAGCTGACTCAGAGTCTGAAGAGGAGTATTCACCCTCTGATGAAGATGTTCAGTTGTCCAGTGAGACAGATGAGATGCTACTTCCATAAATTGAGTGGGTTTGCTAAGGCAGTCTCCAAGCAGCACATACTGGAACTGGTGCTATGCTTCACCGTGTTGGGGGGGGGGGACAGGAAACAGCAGCAGGCACAGCAGAATCTGTGTCTGCTGCTATATTTTTACAGATGTTGACAGATGTTCTGTACTTGAGTGACTTAACTCCCATCAGAAACTTTGGGTCATCCTGATGATTTTTCAGGCTTACAGTATGCTTTTATCGCTAACCATTTTCAAGGTACGACTTTTTAAAATAGTGATTTCAAAACTGAATATTTTATTGAAAAAACTGTGGAGCATAAAGGGTTAAAAAGATTATTGCTGGCTCTCACACGTCGGTCTTCAGATTTTACAAACTGCACCCAAAGTATCCAGCGATGACGCTAGTCTCCAGCAAATGCGCGTGCGCAGTGAGCCAAGCAGGAAGGAGACCGGATGATCTCGACGGGTATTTTCGCCGAAGAAAACAGAGTAACCGGGGGTTTATGTGGACGAGACAGAGGGACACCGTCAGATTAAAGAGAGAAATCCCAGTGTTTTCATAAATAGTTAAAAAACCAGGTATTAAAACGAAGGAACATGATGTCTGAATGTGATCCGACAGAGAGCAGTGACCCAGCTGTGGACACTGGAGCAGCACCGGTGCCTCTCTCGGACTCGGACTTTCACTCCTCCGAGCCTTCAAATGTTTTAACCGACAGGACTGGGATGGGTTTCGGGCTCGCAGCGAACCCCGGAGGAGCCGTCCGTATATCCGACTCTCGTGAAAGTGTATTGACGGAGCTGGAGACCGACGGCTCAGGTGAAGAGACGTTGTTATTACCGTGTTTGACAGGAAGCTCGTCATCACCACGGAGAGCTCGACAGAAACGGAGCAGGAGAAACAGACTGAGCTCGTCCTCGGATAAAGACACCTCGGCCTCCCCAGGTAGGCTTTTTTTTCCTGATAGAGAGAGAGAGAGATGAGACCCGAGTAGAAAAAGCGATTTGCCCACTTGGTGATGGTCCTTGAGACAGCTGCTCTGCTGTCTCAAGATTTGGCGAACATTTTCATCAGTTAACGGTCATATCACAAGATAGGAAGGTCGATTTATTGTTGTGTTTGTCTTTTAGGGATTTTTCATGTATCCACAGAGTTGATTGTTCATGTTAACACAGTGGTTAAGCCGGCCCTCACTTCTGAGACGTCAAGCTTACCTCCATGATATTCTCCCGTGCGCATGTAGTACAGGCAGTGCGGTAAACGTGAGCAGTCACATAGGAGTCTACATTTTTAAAATAAAAGTGATTTTGAAGCGCAGTCAGCCAAATTAAAACTTAAGTTCCAAAAAAAAAAACAGCGTGGAAATTGAAAATGAGAAGCTCGGTAACAATGTACTTTGAAATTGGCAGTCGAGTCTCTCTATTTACGTTATAATGTGTAGTCTAAGAGACAGACTCACACCACAATTATTCCATTAAAGTTTAATCTGAAGTACGAACTATTGAATTCGTATTGAAATAATAATAATTTAGAAAAATAGGAATAATTTTGGATACATTACATGTTACATCTAAAAAAAAATCCTAGCCTCCTGTTACTTGTTGTGGTAAAGAGTAAGAGAAGAAAACCCTCTGATGTGATCCTGTAAACCCTGACACAGTCCTGTGAGTGATTTCAAAGCAGAAGCTTTTAGAATGCCATAATTTTAAATAACTTCAATGAGACGAGAAAAAAAGTCAAAAAGCTCAGTTTCCAGTGACTCATCTATTGTCATATCGACAAAATCCTCTGTAGTATGCCATATTCTGGAAAGCCTTTAAGTTAAAATCATGTATCAGATGATGTAATTGTGAATCACATCTTGTGATTATCTGGTGTCAATCTGAGCCAAAATAACTCAGTGGAAACCTGACCTAGTTCGTTATTTCTATCTGAAATAATCAAAAAAAATTGTGCTCTTTAGTTTCATTTCAAATGTTTGGGGGGTTTTTTTGTTGTTTTTTTGAAAACATGCATCAGGTTGACTTGATGTTGGTTGAGTCCCATTGTGATAATCTTCTCTCATCAGTTTGTATAGAAATGTTTTGGTGAAAACGAGACCGGACCAGCTGCCACTAGCAATATGGCCGATGTTCTGGATGTGCTGACGTTGCAGCAGCTGACTCTTTTTTTCATTATTTCTTTACTTCAGTCATGATCAGAAAAAGAAAAAGGAAAAAAAAACAGCCTTATAATTTACCTCTTAAAATTAAGAACTGTAAAGAAGTGTAAAACAAGACCATCACAGTTTTCTTGATGGAACAGTAGTACTATCTGTTTTCTCACAAAGGAAATTCCAATACTTATCGCAACTTTTTCTCCCCCTTCTTATTTTTATTTTTTATTTTTTTGCTCCAGTTACGAGCAGTGGAGACTTCAACAACTTCCCAGAAGACCCAGACTTTACAGCTACTGTCCAAACGGCAGAACAAGCCATTGAGGATGGTGTTTTTCCAGAGAGAATTTCCCAGGGTTCAAGTGGGAGCTACTTTGTCAAAGACCCAAAAGGGGTAAGGAAAGAATAGAGAGAATTTATTAAGTTAAGGAAAAATGGAAGAAGAGGAGGGAATCAAGAGCATGGTTTGTTTGACAATATTGTTTCCAATTTTTGATCGTCCTCATTTGACATGAAGTTGTAAAAGTCCAGAATTATATAACTACTTCATACCATTTTCAGCTAGTTCTTGTTTGCTTATTCAGATATTTTTGACATTAATTTTTCTTTTAGATACTTGTATAGTGTGCCTGCGTTTCACAGAGCAGAATAAATAAACAGAAAGCGACAACAGGACCCCAATGGAAGACAAATATTCGAAAGAGACTTGTTAAAATATGCAGAACGAAAGTTTTAAAGCAATAGCAGATTTTTAGCATGCATGCATGCTTGGCATTACATTTGTTAAATCATTGGGTATGGATGAATACTGCTTAGCAGCAATGCTATTATTTTTTCTAATCTGCACGCTTAAACCTTGAGGGATCTACCCATGGGGCTTATTTACCTCTAACGATCTTGGAAACTTGTTAGAACTTGTTCTGTTTCAGGTATTTGTCTTGGTGGAATGTGTTTTCATGCAACCCAAACCCTTATGGATTAACTTTGTGTTCAATTATTTTATTCTGTAGAAAATCATTGGTGTTTTCAAACCAAAGACAGAGGAACCTTATGGCCACCTCAACCCCAAATGGACCAAATATTTTCACAAGGTACATTCTGCAAATTGTTTGATTTGATAGTGACGATCTTAAGGATTTTAGAAAAACGCACCACAGCATTTTTTGCTCTTTCTTTTTTTCAAATAATTTTCTGTGCCCACTCTTTCTCCCTGTTTGTGTAGCTATGCTGTCCGTGTTGTTTTGGCCGTGGCTGCTTGGTGCCCAATCAGGGTTACCTCTCAGAGGCTGCTGCCTCACTGGTGGATACCAAGCTCAGTCTTGGAGTGGTGCCAAAAACAAAGGTACGACTTAAAATACACAGGTCAGAGTAGGCATGAATGTCATTTCATGATATGCATCATTTTGTTTTATTTAAATGCAAGCTTTTGAATTTGTAACACACCATTTCAACAAATTTTTCATTAAAATCTTTTTATGTTTTAGAATGAAACCCTCAGTTGACAACAAACCGAACCTGACTGTATTGGGGCTTATTTTCCCTGTAAAGCACAGGCCAGCAACAACAACATTGCACAAACAAAGCTTTCAACTCAGGTTTCTTCCTGTACTCCATCAGGTCGTATATCTGGCGAGTGAGACGTTTCACTACAGCGCCATAGATCGAGCAAAATCCAGGGGGAAGAAGTACGCCTTAGAGATTGTGCCTAAGGTGGGGAGACGCTTCCACCGAGTCGGGCTTCCACCCAAGGTAACTTTTCATGACATGGTGATGTTTAGTCTTTGTTTGAATGCATGAGCAAACAATGCAAAAGTGAATGAATGAATGAAATACGTTTAACTCTTCAGAAGAGAGTGTCTTGGTGTTAGGCTTATGATCTGTTCAGTGTCACCTGTTTATGATCTGCAGATTTGATGTGAAATTTTGTGTAAAGATAGCCAGAAAAAAATGAACTTTTAATCAAGTAGTGCAGTGTGTTTCCTCTATGTGTGTAGTACATGAAAAACTTTGTTTTTGTTCCCAGCTGGGTTCATTTCAACTGTTTGTGGAAGGTTACCGTGAAGCTGACTACTGGCTACGGCGCTTCGAGGCCGAACCTTTGCCAGAAAACATCAGGAAGCAGCTGCAGTCTCAGTTTGAGCGGCTTGTTGTGCTGGACTACGTTATTAGAAACACAGGTCAGGGTTTGTTAACATTTTTACTAAAATTTAGCATGGCATAACATTTCAGTGCCTTTGTCTCTGCTCTCTTGACTTACACATTTATATTTAAACTGAATGAGTGATTTACTTTCTGACACAAAGTTATTTGCACATTTAATCATGGTAAATACATGTGTAAGCTGTCCTTTTTAGGTTTTTGTTATCTGTACTCCACATTTGCACACTGAGGGCAAAGGCTGCCTGTGAAGCAGCTATCAGTGTCACCTGGTCCAGTTCAGGCTAAAGTCTCTGGCCTGAGGACACTTCAGCGTGTGGACAGCAGGGCCTGGAATAGAAATCTATGATCTTAATTGCAGCTCAGTTAAATTTGCCAACTAAAACTTGACTTGTTTTTCTAATCGTTTGACTGCACAAATTTTAAGCATGTCTTCCCTCCCTTTGTTTCCCCTCAGATCGAGGAAATGACAACTGGTTGATAAAGTATGAGAAGCCAGGAGAAAGAGAGCAAGGTCAAAAGGTAAGGTTAATCATAGACATGTAGTCGTTTACATGTAGAAATAGCCACCCAGATTGAACTACTCAACAGTTATTTCAAAAATGTACAGTGCAACACACAGCTTAGAGTAAACACATTCACAAATAATAAAGTTTTCAGAACACACAGATTCCCACAGCAACAGAGAGCGGCTTTATGTTGTTCAGATGCTTCTCGATAAATAAGAATGATGTGAAATTTCAGTGGTTCATTTAAAAAAGTAAGATCCCTACATTGAATGAAAATACAGCAGGATCCATTGACTATATTTTTTGTTTTTGGTCTTAAATTTCATTCAAAATGGCATGAAAAAGGTCTTAAAAAGTTTTAAATTTGACTTACTGAAACCTGTGGGTACCCTTTTTTTTATTCATGTAAAGCCATAATTATCAGAATCACAAGAATCAAAAGTATTTCACTCTATATGTACCGAATCTATATAGTATACAGTATGGGTTTCACTTTTTGTTACTGAAATAAGTTAAATTTTTTACAGTTTAACTGAGCTGTAGCTGTAGGGCTAGTGCATTCCTGTCTCTATAATGACTTTGCTGCTGCAGCTAGCACACAGTCTGACTCCTGACCCTTTGTTCTTCCTCTCCGTAGGACACTGAGTGGCCTGAAAGTTCAGACTCTTGCATCAAGATTGCAGCGATTGACAATGGCCTCGCCTTTCCCTTCAAGCACCCGGACGAATGGAGAGCTTGTACGTTGATCTCTTTTCGTCTCTCATGCAGTTTCAGTTTTGTTTGATCTTTTACAATTAGTGCAACTGTGAACTCTTTGTCTTTACTAAAATTGGTTTTGTTAAAAGGTGGAATGAAACCTATCTTGTTCTCATTTATTCTGTCTGAAATTTATTTGTTTATCATGCATAAGAGTTCACCACAAAATTAGTATTTTTCCATATTTATGGCTGAATTGAAAGCATTTAGTTCAGAGGAGAGAGGATAACTATTGCAAACCTGTAATGACTCAAAAAATACTTCCAGACTGTTTGGACCCAGATTATGTTGCAATTTATCTGAGACTGTGAAAAAGAGAGAGTCTCTGAAAGAAAAAAAAAGAAAAAAAAGTTTTTTCATGTCATATGTGATGAAAGCCTCACTCAGTCTCACTCTAGTGTTACTTTCTTCCTGCAGACCCCTTCCACTGGGCCTGGCTTCCCCAGGCGAAGGTTCCTTTCTCCCAGGAGACTAGAGATCTAGTACTGTCTCGCCTTTCTGACATGAACTTTGTCCAGGACCTCTGTGAGGATCTTTATGAAATGTTCAAGGTAGGAGACGAAACATGAAAGATAAATCGGACTAATGGAGGAGCTTCTGTCGTCAAAAAAGTGGCACACTGACCACAATTTAATCCTTTTGAAAAAGTGGAAGACCTGCTTACCTTGATTTCTTATCCCCCTCCTCAGGCAGATAAAGGCTTTGACAAAACCATGTTTGAGAGACAGATGTCTGTAATGAGAGGACAGGTGAGTGTTACTTCAAAGTACTTATGACTCTTGCTCCTGTCAAGCTTTTTTTTTTTTTATTTTGTCAAACGCTGTGGTCATTGTGCTCTTCCATCAATGTTACTCTTTGTGACTCTTGAAATTTTACTTTCTTTCTTGACCATGAAATGATGAAGGTAGTTTTCTCATCATCTCTTTACAAAAACATGTGTCAGTGTGTGAGGAATATTCTGTGGTGAGTGAAAAGCGAAATAGTTCAAGAAAACATTTGATAAACTTTTTTCCCCAAAAATCACAGCCTCCAGCAGAATCTGCAGAAGCTTTATGAAAATCCTGCGTGAGTTAAAGGATTCAGAGGACAGGATGTGAACTGAACATATCATGTCATAGCATGTTTCTCCTCACAGAAATGGGATTAGAAACGCAGTATTTGCCAGAGGACAACCAGCGGAAACTTTTCCTCAAAACTATTCATCTTAAAATAAAACAAACAACGCTACTGAAAAAAAAAGGTTACTTGATACTCTTTTGGACTGTTCACCTCCATAATACAGTGCTTAACAAATTTACTGGACCACCACCCAGTGTAAGGCATTTCCCATCATTCTGCTACATTAACAGTATGTTACTGATTTCATAAATATCTTTTTTTTGGTCACTGAAATGGTTAATCCACCAGGATGTGCAAACTCTTCAATCAAAATAATATCTTTAATTAAACGGTGGAGCTATTGATGGTATCCATAATTTTGAGTGTGCTGTTTTTCAAAATTGCAAAAGAAAAATTGTATAGAACACTATTATTTGTGATCACCAAATTTCAGTTATTTATTCCTGAATAGAAATATGTGTTCAGGTAGTTTTATGTTACTCTTGATTGCATGCTGTTTCATCAATTTTCTCTGTCATTTGCTAATGACTTAAAACGTCCTGTCACCGTTTTCTTGAGTGCTGCATTGAATGAAATGATTTTTCCTTGATATTTGATATTTCCATTTCAACACTTTAATTTCGGATTATTCTGATGAATAAAATTGAAAGGAGTAACCTGACTCGTTACCACAGTCACCATAAGTTAAGGAATTTTATCAAAAAAGAAAAAAAAATGTATATATATATATATATATATATATGTATATATATATATATATATATATATATATATATATATATATATATATATATATATATATACATATATATATATATATATANAGACAGTCCTTTAGTTCAGGCAAACTACACAGCCTCCTGCTGCTCACAGATTGTTGAGTTTACAGCTGTAGATAAAGTTGGAAATGTGGGCAAGTGCTATCATTCAATTGTCCGTTCTGCTGGCCCTCCAGCCTTAACCCTTTCACTGCCATTGTGGTTGTGCCTGCTGGTATCTGCTCTGTCCAGGCTTTAAGGGTCTGTAAAAGGCGTTCATCAAATATTGTGTTGATGGCATTTCTTGAGTGTCCTATTGAATCATTGACTATTTATTTGGTAAGTTAAAGTCAAACCAAATCTTGAAGTATTTTCCATTCACCTGCACAGTTAAAACCTTTCTGCTTTTAGTCGTACACCTGGCTGAAGCCATTTCTTTACACTCTCTGTAATAAGCTAAGGCACCACCTGGTGTTTCATATCAGAACTACTGAATTACAAAGTGCACACAATAAATAACTTTGTCAATAAAAGTAAGGCATTAATACAATCTTCCTTGTTGGCCCGATTCATTGTATTTTACCCTTTTTAAGTACAGTCCAAAGTCTTCTTCATCTTCTTCTTCTTTTTTTCCAGGAGTTTCACACAGCTGAACCAGTGTTAAATATGGTACCTTTTAAAAATACCAATTGAAAGGTGAACATAAATGACTATTGAAACACTGTAAGGTCTGTCAATTATGTAATATTATGTTTTTTGTTTTGTTTTATTTCTTTTTCCAAATAATTAAGCCAAAACAATACTTATTGCTCGACAATTAATAACTAAGACCTACATCTTGGACCTTCTGGTTCATTCTACACCTGAAGACAAACTAATCTTTTGTTTTTCTTGAAGCTGTCGCCTCCTTGAAAAGATTGCTTTATTACCAAACTCACAGTGTCTGTGAGACTGAGGCCCCAATCCTTTGGTTTGGTAGATTCTCACATTCATATTATGCAGTGCGCTCCTTTAAGTTCAAGTTTGAGGTTTGATTGTATCTAAATCTGATTTAAATGTATACTCGAGCTCCGGTGCACTGCTTATAATGGGAGGATGTCTGCTCTGTTGCCAACCCAGCTCAACTCGTATTTCAGCTCATGCTATATATCACTCTCCTGTTTAGGTTTCCTCTGCTCTCTAATTTATGCCAGTGTGGCAAGAGAGCAAACTTTAGTGAGAGGTCTCTTCACCATTGACTAAGTACTTGACAAAGTGCACAAGCAGTAGCTGACTCAGAGTCTGAAGAGGAGTATTCACCCTCTGATGAAGATGTTCAGTTGTCCAGTGAGACAGATGAGATGCTACTTCCATAAATTGAGTGGGTTTGCTAAGGCAGTCTCCAAGCAGCACATACTGGAACTGGTGCTATGCTTCACCGTGTTGGGGGGGGGACAGGAAACAGCAGCAGGCACAGCAGAATCTGTGTCTGCTACTATATTTTTACAGATGTTGACAGATGTTCTGTACTTGAGTGACTTAACTCCCATCAGAAACTTTGGGTCATCCTGATGATTTTTCATGCTTACAGTATGCTTTTATCGCTAATCATTTTCAAGGTACGACTTTTTAAAATAGTGATTTCAAAACTGAATATTTTATTGAAAAAACTGTGGATCATAAAGGGTTAAAAAGATTATTGCTGGCTCTCACACGTCGGTCTTCAGATTTTAGAAACTGCACCCAAAGTATCCAGCGATGACGCTAGTCTCCATCAAATGCGCGTGCGCAGTGAGCCAAGCAGGAAGAAGACCGGATGATCTCGACGGGTATTTTCGCCGAAGAAAACAGAGTAACCGGGGATTTATGTGGACGAGACAGAGGGACACCGTCAGATTAAAGAGAGAAATCCCAGTGTTTTCATAAATAGTTAAAAACCAGGTATTAAAACGAAGGAACATGATGTCTGAATGTGATCCGACAGAGAGCAGTGACCCAGCTGTGGACACTGGAGCAGCACCGGTGCCTCTCACGGACTCGGACTTTCACTCCTCCGAGCCTTCAAATGTTTTAACCGACAGGACTGGGATGGGTTTCGGGCTCGCAGCGAACCCCGGAGGAGCCGTCCGTATATCCGACTCTCGTGAAAGTGTATTGACGGAGCTGGAGACCGACGGCTCAGGTGAAGAGACGTTGTTATTACCGTGTTTGACAGGAAGCTCGTCATCACCACGGAGAGCTCGACAGAAACGGAGCAGGAGAAACAGACTGAGCTCGTCCTCAGATAAAGACACCTCGGCCTCCCCAGGTAGGCTTTTTTTTACTGAGAGAGAGAGAGAGAGAGAGAGAGATGAGACCCGAGTAGAAAAAGCGATTTGCCCACTTGGTGATGGTCCTTGAGACAGCTGCTCTGCTGTCTCAAGATTTGGCGAACATTTTCATCAGTTAACGGTCATATCACAAGATAGGAAGGTCGATTTATTGTTGTGTTTGTCTTTTAGGGATTTTTCATGTATCCACAGAGTTGATTGTTCATGTTAACACAGTGGTTAAGCCGGCCCTCACTTCTGAGACGTCAAGCTTACCTCCATGATATTCTCCCGTGCGCATGTAGTACAGGCAGTGCGGTAAACGTGAGCAGTCACATAGGAGTCTACATTTTTAAAACAAAAGTGATTTTGAAGCGCAGTCAGCCAAATTAAAACTTAAGTTCCAAAAAAAAAAACAGCGTGGAAATTGAAAATGAGAAGCTCGGTAACAATGTACTTTGAAATTGGCAGTCGAGTCTCTCTATTTACGTTATAATGTGTAGTCTAAGAGACAGACTCACACCACAATTATTCCATTAAAGTTTAATCTGAAGTACGAACTATTGAATTCGTATTGAAATAATAATAATTTAAAAAGATAGGAATAATTTTGGATACATTACATGCTACATCTAAAAAAAATCCTAGCCTCCTGTTACTTGTTGTGGTAAAGAGTAAGAGAAGAAAACCCTCTGATGTGATCCTGTAAACCCTAACACAGTCCTGTGAGTGATTTCAAAGCAGAAGCTTTTAGAATGCCATCATTTTAAATAACTTCAATGAGACGAGAAAAAAAGTCAAAAAGCTTAGGTTCCAGTGACTCATCTATTGTCATATCGACAAAATCCTCTGTAGTATGCCATATTCTGGAAAGCCATTAAGTCAAATTCATGTATCAGGTGATGTAATTGTGATGTCATTTGTAAATTCACATCTTGTGATTATCTGGTGTCAATCTGAGCCAAAATAACTCAGTGGAAACCTGAGTTAGAACATGCATCAGGTTGACTTGATGTTGGCTGAGTCCCATTGTGATAATCTTCTCTCATCCGTTTGTATAGAAATGTTTTGGTGAAAACGAGACCGGACCAGCTGCCACTAGCAATATGGCCGATGTTCTGGATGTGCTGACGTTGCAGCAGCTGACTCCTTTTTTCATTATTTCTTTACTTCAGTCATGATCAGAAAAAGAAAAAGGAAAAAAAAACAGCCTTATAATTTACCTCTTAAAATTAAGAACTGTAAAGAAGTGTAAAACAAGACCATCACAGTTTTCTTGATGGAACAGTAGTACTATCTGTTTTCTCACAAAGGAAATTCCAATACTTATCGCAACTTTTTCTCCCCCTTCTTATTTTTATTTTTTATTTTTTTGCTCCAGTTACGAGCAGTGGAGACTTCAACAACTTCCCAGAAGACCCAGACTTTACAGCTACTGTCCAAACGGCAGAACAAGCCATTGAGGATGGTGTTTTTCCAGAGAGAATTTCCCAGGGTTCAAGTGGGAGCTACTTTGTCAAAGACCCAAAAGGGGTAAGGAAAGAATAGAGAGAATTGATAAAGTTAAGGAAAAATGGAAGAAGAGGAGGGAATCAAGAGCATGGTTTGTTTGACAATATTGTTTCCAATTTTTGATCGTCCTCATTTGACATGAAGTTGTAAAAGTTCAGAATTATATAACTACTTCATACCATTTTCAGCTAGTTCTTGTTTGCTTATTCAGATATTTTTGACATTAACTTTTCTTTTAGATACTTGTATAGTGTGCCTGCGTTTCACAGAGCAGAATAAATAAACAGAAAGCGACAACAGGACCCCAATGGAAGACAAATATTCGAAAGAGACTTGTTAAAATATGCAGAACGAAAGTTTTAAAGTAATAGCAGATTTTTAGCATGCATGCATGCTTGGCATTACATTTGTTAAATCATTGGGTATGGATGAATACTGCTTAGCAGCAATGCTATTATTTTTTTCTAATCTGCACGCTTAAACCTTGAGGGATCTACCCATGGGGCTTATTTACCTCTAACGATCTTGGAAACTTGTTAGAACTTGTTCTGTTTCAGGTATTTGTCTTGGTGGAATGTGTTTTCATGCAACCCAAACCCTTATGGATTAACTTTGGGTTCAATTATTTTCTTCTTTCTGTAGAAAATCATTGGTGTTTTCAAACCAAAGACAGAGGAACCTTACGGCCACCTCAACCCCAAATGGACCAAATATTTTCACAAGGTACATTCTGCAAATTGTTTGATTTGATAGTGACGATCTTAAGGATTTTAGAAAAACGCACCACAGCATTTTTTACTCTTCCTTTTTTTCAAATAATTTCCTGTGCCCACTCTTTCTCCCTGTTTGTGTAGCTATGCTGTCCGTGTTGTTTTGGCCGTGGCTGCTTGGTGCCCAATCAGGGTTACCTCTCAGAGGCTGCTGCCTCACTGGTGGATACCAAGCTCAGTCTTGGAGTGGTACCAAAAACAAAGGTACGACTTAAAATACACAGGTCAGAGTAGGCATGAATGTCATTTCATGATATGCATTATTATGTTTTATTTAAATGCAAGCTTTTGAATTTGTAACACACCATTTCAAAAAATTTTTCTTTAAAATCTTTTTATATTTTAAAATGAAACCCTTAGTTGACAACAAACCGAACCTGACTGTATTGGGGCTTATTTTCCCTGTATAGCACAGGCCAGCAACAACAACATTGCACAAACAAAGCTTTCAACTCAGGTTTCTTCCTGTACTCCATCAGGTTGTATATCTGGCGAGTGAGACGTTTCACTACAGCGCCATAGATCGAGCAAAATCCCGGGGGAAGAAGTACGCCTTAGAGATTGTGCCTAAGGTGGGGAGACGCTTCCACCGAGTCGGGCTTCCACCCAAGGTAACTTTTCATGAAATGGTGATGTTTAGTCTTTGTTTGAATGCATGAGCAAACAATGCAAAAGTGAATGAATGAAATACGTTTAACTCTTCAGAAGAGAGTGTCTCGGTGTTTGGCTTATGATCTGTTCAGTGTCACCTGTTTATGATCTGCAGATTTGATGTGAAATTTTGTGTAAAGATAGCCAGAAAAAAATGAACTTTTAATCAAGTAGTGCAGTGTGTTTCCTCTATGTGTGTAGTACATGAAAAACTTTGTTTTTGTTCCCAGCTGGGTTCATTTCAACTGTTTGTGGAAGGTTACCGTGAAGCTGACTACTGGCTACGGCGCTTCGAGGCCGAACCTTTGCCAGAAAACATCAGGAAGCAGCTGCAGTCTCAGTTTGAGCGGCTTGTTGTGCTGGACTACGTTATTAGAAACACAGGTCAGGGTTTGTTAACATTTTAACCACAACAACAACTAAAATTAAGCATGGCATAACATTTCAGTTCCTTTGTCTCTGCTCTCTTGACTTACACATTTATATTTAAACTGAATGAGTAATTTACTCTCTGACACAAAGTTATTTGCACATTTAATCATGGTAAATACATGTGTAAGCTGTCCTTTTTAGGTTTTTGTTATCTGTACTCCACATTTGCACACTGAGGGCAAAGGCTGCCTGTGAAGCAGCTATCAGTGTCACCTGGTCCAGTTCAGGCTGAAGTCTCTGGCCTGAGGACACTTCAGCGTGTGGACAGCAGGGCCTGGAATAGAAATCTATGATCTTAATTGCAGCTCAGTTAAATTTGCCAACTAAAACTTGACTTGTTTTTCTAATCGTTTGACTGCACAAATTTTAAGCATGTCTTCCCTCCCTTTGTTTCCCCTCAGATCGAGGAAATGACAACTGGTTGATAAAGTATGAGAAGCCAGGAGAAAGAGAGCAAGGTCAAAAGGTAAGGTTAATCATAGACATGTAGTCGTTTACACGTAGAAATAGCCACCCAGATTGAACTACTCAACAGTTATTTCAAAAATGTACAGTGCAACACACAGCTTAGAGTAAACACATTCACAAATAATAAAGTTTTCAGAACACACAGATTCCCACAGCAACAGAGAGCGGCTTTATGTTGTTCAGATGCTTCTCGACAAATAAGAATGATGTGAAATTTCAGTGGTTCATTTAAAAAAGTAAGATCCCTACATTGAATGAAAATACAGCAGGATCCATTGACTATAATTTTTGTTTTTGGTCTTAAATTTCATTCAAAATGGCATGAAAAAGGTCTTAAAAAGTTTTAAATTTGACTTACTGAAACCTGCAGGTACCCTTTTTTTTATTCATGTAAAGCTATAATTATCAGAATCAAAAGTATTTCACTCTATGTGTACTGAATCTATATAGTATACAGTATGGGTTGCACTTTTTTTTACTGAAATAAGTTACATTTTTCACAGTTTAACTGAGCTGTAGCTGTAGGGCTGGTGCATTCCTGTCTCTATAATGACTTTGCTGCTGCAGCTAGCACACCGTCTGACTCCTGACCCTTTGTTCTTCCTCTCCGTAGGACACTGAATGGCCAGAAAGTTCAGACTCTTGCATCAAGATTGCAGCGATTGACAATGGCCTCGCCTTTCCCTTCAAGCACCCGGACGAATGGAGAGCTTGTACGTTGATCTCTTTTCGTCTCTCATGCAGTTTCAGTTTTGTTTGATCTTTTACAATTAGTGCAACTGTGAACTCTTTGTCTTTACTAAAATTGTTTTTGTTAAAAGCGTGGAATGAAACCTATCTTGTTCTCATTTATTCTGTCTGAAATTTCTTTGTATATCATGCATAAGAGTTCACCACAAAATTAGTATTTCTCCATATTTATGGCTGAATTGAAAGCATTTAGTTCAGAGGAGAGAGGATAACTATTGCAAACCTGTAATGACTCAAAAAATACTTCCAGACTGTTTGGACCCAGATTATGTTGCAATTTACATGAGACTGTGAAAAAGAGAGAGTCTCTGAAAGAAAAAAAAGGAAAAAAAAAGTTTTTTCATGTCATATGTAATGAAAGCCTCACTCAGTCTCACTCTAGTGTTACTTTCTTCCTGCAGACCCCTTCCACTGGGCCTGGCTTCCCCAGGCGAAGGTTCCTTTCTCCCAGGAGACTAGAGATCTAGTACTGTCTCGCCTTTCTGACATGAACTTTGTCCAGGACCTCTGTGAGGATCTTTATGAAATGTTCAAGGTAGGAGACGAAACATGAAAGATAAATCTGACAAATGGAGGAGCTTCTGTCGTCAAAAAAGTGGCACACAGACCACAATTTGATCCTTTTGAAAAAGTGGAAGACCTGCTTACCTTGATTTCTTATCCCCCTCCTCAGGCAGATAAAGGCTTTGACAAAACCATGTTCGAGAGACAGATGTCTGTAATGAGAGGACAGGTGAGTGTTACTTCAAAGTACTTATGACTCTTCCTCCTGTCAAGCTTTTTTTTTTTATTTTGTCAAACACTGTGGTCATTGTGCTCTTCCATCAATGTTACTCTTTGTGACTCTTGAAATTTTACTTTCTTTCTTGACCATGAAATGATGAAGCAGGTAGTTTTCACATCATCTCTTTACAATGACACGTGGCAGTGTGTGAGGAATATTCTGTGGTGAGTGAAAAGCGAAATAATTCAAGAAAACATTTGATCAACTTTTTTCCCCCAAAATCACAGCCTCCAGCAGAATCTGCAGAAGCTTTATGAAAATCCTGCGTGAGTTAAAGGATTCAGAGGACAGGATGTGAACTGAACATATCATGTCATAGCATGTTTCTCCTCACAGAAATGGGATTAGAAACACAGTATTTGCCAGAGGACAACCAGCGGAAACTTTTCCTCAAAACTATTCATCTTAAAATAAAACAAACAACGCTACTGAAAAAAAAAGGTTACTTGAGACTCTTTTGGACTGTTCACCTCTATAATACAGTGCTTAACAAATTTACTGGACCACCACCCAGTGTAAGGCATTTCCCATCATTCTGCTACATTAACAGTATGTTACTGATTTCATAAATATCTTTTTTTGGTCACTGAAATGGTTAATCCACCAGGATGTGCAAACTCTTCAATCAAAATAATATCTGTAATTAAACAGTGGAGCTATTGATGGTATCCATAATTTTGAGTGTGCCGTTTTTCAAAATTGCAAAAGAAAAATTGTATAGAACACTATTATTTGTGATCACCAAATTTCAGTTATTTATTCCTGAATAGAAATATGTGTTCACGTAGTTTTATGTTACTCTTGATTGCATGCTGTTTCATCAATTTTCTCTGTCATTTGCTAATGACTTAAAACGTCCTGTCACCGTTTTCTTGAGTGCTGCACTGAATGAAATGATTTTCCCTTGACATTTGATATTTCCATTTCAACACTTTTTTTTTTTTTTTTTTTTTTTTTTTATTTTTTTTTTTTTTTTTTTTTTTTTTTTTTTTTTTTTTTTTTTTTTTTTTTTTTTTTTTTTTTTTTTTTTAAGTTATTTTTTTGGCTTTTTGTGCCTTTATTATATAGAGGAGGACAGTGGATAGTGTCGGAAAGGGGAGAGAGAGTGGGGAGTGACATGCGGGAAATTGGCCACAGGTCGGATTCGAACCTGGGCCGCCCGCTCGAGGACATAGCCTCATGGTGCGCAGCCATATCCACTCGGCCATCCGCGCCCCCCCATTTCAACACTTTAATTTCAGATTATTCTAATTATTAAAATTGAAAGGAGTAACCTGACTTGTTACCACAGTCACCATAAGTTAAGGAATTTTATCAAAAAAGAAAAAAAATATATATATATATATCTGTGAGCAATCTTGTGATATTTTGCTCAAAGCCTGCAGGTGTCATTTGAAGATATTTTTTAATTTTTAATGCCTCTGTTCAGCAGGAACCTCTTTGAACACATCTTACTCTTTTTCTAGTTTTACCATGAAGCTCTCTCTCTCCTAGTGCCATAACTTTCAATTTAACAACTTTTAGTTATTGATTTCCTTCAGGTAGAAAATTGAACTTTATTTGATCATGATGTATTTTACTGTAATGATCTCTGTTCCCTCTTGCATCTTTTTCGTCTTCATAATTAACTCTGTTTGCTTCCAGATTTTGAACCTGACCCAGGCGCTGAAAGATGGAAAGAGCCCAATCCAGCTGGTCCAGATGCCACGGGTGGTAGTTGAGCGAAGCCTCTCAGGCGGCCAGGGTCGGGTCGTCACACTTGGCAATGCCTTCACACAAACCTTCCACTGCAAGCGTCCATTTTTCTCCTCTTGGTAATCAGATGTTCAGCAGAGAGATGAGGGAAGACTTTTGCAAAGGCCTTTTCTGTCCTGCATTTAAGGAGGGCAAGGTTCATGCTGGAGAGTGGGTATATTTTCTTGTCAAGAAATAAAGTAATAGAAAATTCCAAGACAGTTAAAAAAAGAAAAAAAAAACCATTGTGAACTTTTGTGTTATTTGCCCATTCCATTTTGACATCAACTTGTATCAAGGCATTGAATCTGGAGAGACTATGGGTTTGTTGGTGGGTAGTTTAGTCTTGATGATTTGATTGGATGATCAGATTTTCTACACAGATATTTCGTATGTCTCTGGAAAAACAAGTGGTTTTGTACTAAACCAAAGTTCTTACTGGAGTCTCTTTCAAGGTCTCACAGTGGACGTATCGCCAAAGAAGAAGCACTTACAAACCACAAATTGGTCAGTGGTCTGAGGGGATTGGTTTCACAATTTGTCACATTAGTATTTCTTTTGTGCGTGTGTTCATTAGGGATGGGTATCGAGAACCGGTATTTTATGGTACTGGTATGTAATGGGTTGTATTTAATGTACCGTTAGCTCATGGACAAACAGTGCTCTTATCATTATTTTAAGTCAACATGCTGTCTTAATCCTGGGCTATTCAAACACCCCAGCTCCATGCCAAAACAGCCGAATACTACATTGAAGAAGCACTCGTGCCCACTTCAGATCAATCCAAGCATGAGAGATAAGCTCCATAGCAGTAACAGATCATGGGCATTACGGCTATGGGCTTGAAAAAGATATGAATTGTCCCTTCTTTTGAATATTCCATCACAGCTGTCCAGGTAGAGTAATGAGAAAATTATTTGTGACGTTATTATTTCCCCATCATTTCCAGCAAAATACCCTCCTGAATTTTGTCAGCTAGTATGCTACCTGCAGGCTAAGAGATAAATGACAACAGTGGTGGCCATGTCCTAAAAAAAAAAATGAAGAGCGGGGGATCAGATCACCATGCAAAGAGTCAGTACACTTTCTGTTGTTGTGAAAAGACTGGTTCAGCATCAGATTTGTAACCCACAGATTCAAATCAGGCTACATTTATTTTATCATTCAAGAGTCTATGTGTCTCTTTCTCTCTCTTCTCACAGATACATTATAAAGTTACACTTTTGTTGATCAAGGTTATTTAACTTGTTCAGGAGCTTCATTGAAAAAGACACTATATTGAGGTGTGAATGTTGGGTCACAAATGTTTGTCTAATTTAAATATATAACTTTTTTTTTTTTTTATGTTGAATTTGTAGTAACACGTTTAGTCTTTGGCTTTAATGTGAGGTTTGTGAGTTAAGTCTGTACTCTGGAAAGTCAATAATATATAAATGTATATCTTGACAGGTTTAAATGTCAGGACACTTTCTTTGGAACCAAGTCATGAAGAGTAATATCAATAAGGGAACTGATTATCATCAGTATCAATAAGCAGTATGCGTACCACAAGCGGTGTCCATAAAGTTCCAACAATACCCATCCCTCATGGTCATTGTTCTTCACCTTACCATATCATTAGTTTATTTGCCCTGGGGTTGTGTTGGGATAAGAATGAAAATTTTACAATTTGCCTTACACTTCTCTGGTTTTGCAAACCTCATTTGTTGGCAAACACAAACCAAATGTTTGAGACTTTCACCACTGCCAAAATTTATTTTAGAGAGAACACCATTAAGCCTAGGGACTTGAAACACAAACATTGCTTGAATGTAATTTGTTTACGATTTCTGTGCTGACCTTTGAGCCGATACATTTCAACTTCAGTGAATGCTGTTAAGAATAGAGCTCTCTTATCAGTGAATGTAATGCAGTTATTTGTCTGAAACATTTGATATTTGAAAAGATGTTTACTTTTGAGACAAGGATGGGGGAGGGCACCTTCACCCTCCCTCTTGTGAAACACTTTATGAAGAAGAAAATGAAGAATGTGTCACATGCTTAGGTATGCATCTTTAATTTTTGTTGAAGGTTAATAATTTTATGAAACATGTATATTAAATGTATGAAACAAATGTGCTCTCTTTTTTTCTAAATTGTATGCCTTTATCACAGACACCTACTGGAAATCAAAATAACATGACACTAATAGTGTTTTTAACCTGTAATATCAGACTGGTTAACTTACGTGATAGTTCCTCTCAGTCGTTTTGATGCTTATCTAACATCATCGTTAACATTTAAGGTGTTCATGTTCACAAAGGACTTTCTTCAGGGTCATGGTGATATTTGAGCTGCAGTGAGCACGTGGCGACACCACCACTTGAGATTTGTAACGATTTTAAGACATTATACCTTATAATGTGGTAGCAAATCGGATTCGTTTTTATATCACCGTAGCGGCGGTCGGAGACAGGAGTAAATCTTTAGTTGTTGGTGGGTGGCTCTTAAAAGAGCCGTTGGTTTGTGTTGAGAGCAGAGCTCTTTACTTGGAGCTGGTGTACTTGGTCACAGCCTTGGTTCCCTCAGACACGGCGTGCTTGGCCAGCTCACCGGGCAGCAGCAGGCGGACGGCGGTCTGGATCTCCCTGGAGGTGATGGTGGAGCGCTTGTTGTAGTGAGCCAGACGAGAGGCCTCACCGGCGATGCGCTCGAAGATGTCGCTCACGAACGAGTTCATGATGCCCATGGCCTTAGAGGAGATCCCGGTGTCGGGGTGGACCTGCTTCAGGACCTTGTACACGTAGATGGCGTAGCTCTCCTTCCTGGTCCTCCTCCTCTTCTTGCCGCTCTTGGTGGCTTTAGACACGGCTTTCTTGGAGCCCTTCTTGGGCGCTTTCACTGTCTCAGGCATGATTCCAGGNGGGTGGCTCTTAAAAGAGCCGTTGGTTTGTGTTGAGAGCAGAGCTCTTTACTTGGAGCTGGTGTACTTGGTCACAGCCTTGGTTCCCTCAGACACGGCGTGCTTGGCCAGCTCACCGGGCAGCAGCAGGCGGACGGCGGTCTGGATCTCCCTGGAGGTGATGGTGGAGCGCTTGTTGTAGTGAGCCAGACGAGAGGCCTCACCGGCGATGCGCTCGAAGATGTCGCTCACGAACGAGTTCATGATGCCCATGGCCTTAGAGGAGATCCCGGTGTCGGGGTGGACCTGCTTCAAGACCTTGTACACGTAGATGGCGTAGCTCTCCTTCCTGGACTTTCTCCTCTTCTTCCCAGTCTTGGATGCAGTTTTGGTGACGGCTTTCTTGGAGCCCTTCTTGGGCGCGGACTTCGCTGGTTCAGGCATGGTTCCTCGGCAGAGTGGATAATTCAGGGGGAGGGGGCGTCTGGCTTTATATACTCTGTATGCAAACACAACTGTGCTGCCTCCCACATATGATTGGTTTAGCCGCTGGTCTCATGTTGGGTCACATTCACTCACACACACACACAAAAAAAGTTCTTGTTGCCACGGCAACCCATGCAGCTGTCTGCAAACTGGAGTGAGGCGGAAGAGCAGAGTTGAACTTTGACAAGTTTGATTATACAAACAAACCCGAACAATAACCAGCCTACTTTCTATGTTCAGTATTCAAACGCATGTCTTTGTGCCCTTTGGGCTTTTGTTTCTCAAACACTTTCCTTCCCAAAGTTTTTCAAACTTTCATTAGTAACGTGTTGTGTGTTCATGAAAAAAAAAAAAAGCTCTAGCTTTTCTAGATTCTTATTTATTTATTCTGCGCCCATCACTCTGAAACAGGGTAAATCTGGACTCATCAGACCATATGACCTTCTTCCATTCCTCCAGAGTCCAATCTTGATGCACCCTAGAAAACTGAAGCCTTTCTCCCAGTTAGCCTCACTGATTAGTGGTTTTCTTAAGGCTGGACAGCTGTTCAATCCCAATCCCTTGAGTTCCCTTCACATTCTCAGTGTCCTTATTCAAACTTGAGTTTAGCATTATAAGTGATTATTCAGTTTCACTAAATAACATGCTGATTCAGTGACACGCTACAACGTGAGAATTTGGTACCACGAAATGACCTGATAATTCATTATCAAGTTATAATGTGAAATCTATACTCGATACAGTTATTTTTTTTTTTTTTTTTTCTAGCATGGCACCAATTCACTTTCGTAATCACACGTGACAGTTTTTAAAAACATTAAAACTGAGCTTAGGCAGAGAAAATCCCTTGATTTGAAGAGCAGAAGCCCTCTGCTCTGGGACATTTTGAGTCTTTGGATTTGTTGTATTCTTTTCAAAAAGTAAAAAACAAACAGCTTGTTGACACCATAATGAAATGAATTAAATAAAGCAGCCTAGCCAACATGAAAACATAGTTTAATAGAATCAGTTTGACAACAGTCAGCCTGTTGAGCTGTAGACACTTCATGAACCTGCTGTTTCCTCATAGAGTCAATGGATGCAGGAGTCAGTAATTTCTCTCAGGTTATCACGCCTGGATATTTTTCAGTTCATTGAGCTAAACAGCTCCTGTCACAGGAGGAAAAAGTCACTCTCATTCCTTGATAAAGTCAGTTCCAGTGTCCTGTGTCAAGTCCCAGAGTGTCCTCCATAGTTTGTGTAACTGATGGCGAACTCATCAGATCGATGGTCTGTCCTTCACGCAGCCTCAGAACAGCCAGCTTCAGACTCCACCTGCAGAAAGGATAAAAAAAAGGTCAGGGAGGCTGCACGCAAAAAACAAATGACACTGAGCTTATTATTAAAACTGGGCTACACCGAATCTTTCAACAGCTGGTATGAGTTCAATTTCAAATCTTTGACATGGAGCTGCTTTTAAGCACCGACAGTTTTGCTTCAAACTTTGTCTTTTAACTAATATTTCTTACTCAATTTTGTGAGTATTTTATATGCTGGATAAGCAAATCTGCAAAAGGAAGAAAAAGAGTCATACCACTCATTAGACAGTGTATATTTGATAAAACGTTTAGGCATATGTCCAAAGGCCACATGAAAATGTAAGACCTCTAATTTGGGGAAAACCATCAACTTTTTAAGATATCTTGAATATTTCTGTTCTTCTGGTGTTTAAAAAATTGTAATAAATCAGATACAATCTTGAGGAGGGAAGATGTGTACTCCTGAGTGTGCTCTTTATACTCTATTTTATTCAGGTGACTTACTCTGAAAGTAAATGTGACAAATCATGGGTTGAGACAACTCAAAAAAGCTTTTATTTGACAGTTACACATCTGTGCTTTGTTTTTGTAAGCATTACAAAACAACATAAAAAAGAGACACAAAAAAATAAAGAAAGAAAAAAACAAGACATTGCTTTGGCTTGCACTCAAGTGAGAATTGTTAAATAGGTACTCACCTGTTAGTATCTGGATCTCTAACTGAAGATGTGAACAGGTAACCTCCATCTTTAGAGCCGCTGACAGGGATCTTTATCTGCAACACAATATTTACACATTGAGACATGCTGCTTCTTCCTCCTGCTGTCAGCATAAAGTTCAGTCTGAGTCACAAACAGTAGTTTCTCACGCTGGATGCAGTCAAGAGAACCAGCTTTCAAGGAGACATTGCACCTTTGTCTTAAGAGGATATAAGTCTAACTGTGGCTTCACCTTTTGATCCAGTCACTGAGATTGAAATATGAATCTGAGTTCATACACAACGTACCCGTGAAGTGCGTAAATCTACTCGGTTGTGTCTGTCCGTCAGGTGGATGTTGTGCACTTTTAAAGGTGGAGCTCCGAGGCTTTCCATTGCAACGGGACATTCTTCCAACTTCTGTAGAGCCAGTCGATGATAATCAGATTCACTGAACCTCTCTAATACAAAAAGACAAAAAGGTACAAGACAAAGGAGTAACAGAAGAGTTTTACATGAACAATCACCTCTAAACCTCTACTTCATGACTCAGACCATTTGAACCATGTTGAGTTGTTTTCAACAGGACAGCCTTCTCACACTTCAGCCACTGATTATGTATCTCTGCTGAAAATTATTGCCAGTAGATGATGTAGGATTACTTTTGCCAACAGTTCAGTTTGCGTACACACACACACACACACACACACACACACACACACACACACACACACACACACACAAAGCTCGACTGTACTCACTCTGCTGGAGATAGTACATGGTGCCGATCCCTCCACCGGTCAGAAGGGTGGTGAAGATGGTGAGCTGCTGCAGGTGACTTGTGGGCACCCTCATCTTTGCAGAGGCACAGACTGTCCTGTCAGGTAATTTTTTTGTTTGTTTGTTTGAAAAACAAAAAGGAAGTACAAACCAACAAACGTTAACTTGGCAATCCCTCCTTAACAGAATGGCATATATGTTGCTTGTTACTGTATGGGATAATGAATGAAGACCAAAGCTTTATAGGAAATGAAACAGCTCAGGGAGGAAACAAACAAAGTGGTGCAGAGGTAAAACAGATTGAAATATAAACTACTTTGGAGGTAATGTCTTCCACTTTTTGTTTTACACTCCTCTTCTCTGTCTTTTACATGCTCGAGTCTTACATTTTTATTTATTTTTTGTTTCCATACTCTTCCCGTTTTGTGACATCCTAGGAGCTCCAGAAAACACTCACACTCACTCACACCTGTCCCACTAACAGGTGACACCAGCAGGTTAAATGTACAGTTCAGGCCAAAAGTTTGGACACACCATCTCATTCAATTTGCATTTTCTTTATTGTCATGACTCTTTCCCAGACTGACCTTTATTTCTTAAAGTAATGATGGCCACTTGTTTTTTGTTGTTGTTTTTTTGTTTGTTTGTGTTTTTGTTATCTGATTGTTTCTTGCCATGATATGATTTTTAACGGTTGTCAGCTGTGTATTAACCTGACTTCTGCACAACACAACTGATGGTCCCAACCCCATTGATAAAGCCAGGAATTCCACTAGTGAACCCTGATAAGGCACAGCTGTGAAGTGAAACCATTTTAGGTGGCGACCTCTTGAAAAATGCCAAAAGTAAACAATGCAGTAATCAAAGTGAAGGGTGGCTATTTTGAAGAAACTAGAATATAAAACATGTTTTCAATCATTTCACCTTTTTGTTAAGTTCGCAACTCCACATGTGTTCATCCGTGGTTTTGATGCCTTTAGTGAGAATCTATGGTGTAATGAAAATTTAAAAAAACGCATTGCATGAGAAGGTGAGTCCAAACCTTTGGTCTGTACTGTATGTGACGTCGTTTACGCAGCGGACCCACAAATTTCCCATCAAGCAGCTTCTGATGCAACTCCTTCACCCACCAAACATTTTTACCTCCATCCTCATTCTCTGTAACAAACAGGCCCAGACAGCGGCTGAAGAGGCCAAGTGAGCAGAGCATAAACAGCAGCTCAGTGTGGTGTAAACATTGACTGTATATAGAATATACATTATACAGTCTATGGTTGTAAACACAGCAGCACATCACTAACATGAGGTCTGACGAAGCACACTGTTCGTTCACTTCTTCTCACAGGGAAACTCCTGCCTGCTCCCAGGAATAAAGATTAAGAAACAAACTAATCGTGAAGAGAATACAGCTGGTTACCTTATAGTTTTCTCCTTGGCATTGTCATTTGTCTCTTTCTTGCTGCTTCCGGCTTTTCCTCTCGGTTCGGTGAATAGTTTGGAAACTTCAGTGCGAATCATCGCCACTTGGTGGACTGGAGGGTTAACACAACTGAAGCTGACTACCTTCCTTTTTTTTCAATTTTAGAAACAGTTTTGGAAAAAACGGACCCCTTTTTTGTTTTGTTTGCTTTTTTAAATACTCACACAATTATCAAAACACCACAAACTCCGTAATTGTTTGCAATTGTTTGCTTGATTTCAAAGTTATCGGCCCATTTATATCAAATAAATGAGTAAATAAATGTGACATTAGTATGGAACCACAAAAGAGTCATAATTAGATAAAGAAAAACAACATTTTGATAAATAATAGACACGTAAATTATTTGGCCATTAAATTGCGAATTAAGGCAATGTTATTATGAAATATGCTTTATGTAGACCGACAGACCAAGTCATTCTGCTAAAAAAACACATTATGAAATAAAAAGGCCATTGTGAAAAAGGTGATTATGAAATAAAAATTAACTCTGTAAAAACCTTTTTTTATTTTATTTTATAAAAGCTTGGGAAATGAATTAAATGTCATTATTTTGAAAAGTATGAAATTGTTTAATAATCATTGTGAAATATATAAAACATATTTTATAATAACATTGCCTTATTTTACAATTAAATGGCCATTTTATAAATTATTCTTTTACTTACCAAAATGGTATTTGTTTCAAAATGTTGTTTTTATATATTTAATTATGACTCTTTTGGGGTTCCATATATTAGAGACCAAAGCCATTGTCTTAAACCCTGATGGGTAAGGAGCAGGGAAAACATTGGCCCCTTTTATGTTTTTACTTCCACTGAAGTCATTGGAGGAATGACTCCTCAACAATCCACACACCTTGTGATTTGTTCTGATACTGTATCTAATAAAAAAGTGTAATTATTTGTTTGTTTGCTTATTTATAATTAGGCTGATAACTGTGGAATCAAGCAAAGTGTCACCAAAGCTGAGTAATAGAAAGGTCAGTCACTTCTGATGAAGGTCTAAATTATAAGTGTTAATGTCTGATTACCCAATCCCTCAGAGTTACAAGAAATGTAACCTTAGCAACATCAACAAGACAGAAGAGAAATACAGACACAGCTGTTTGTCCATGTTGGTCTCCTGAGGCCAGGATAATGGATTAAGCTGGGATATCTTTGTTTTCCCGGCTTAGTTTTGATCTGGTTGCACTTATGGGGAAATGAGATGTGTTATGGCAAAAGTTGCCAATGAGATTTACTCTGTGGAGTTCACCTGCTCCAGACAAGGGCAGAAGTTGTCACACACAGTCTCTCTGAGCGACGCCGACCACTCCGGAGGCTTCTTGCATCTTTCAGAGGAAGCCCCGCCCATGAGAGCCACGAAGAAAGGCAAACCAAACTTCATGACACGCGATAGCAAAGTCTGCAAATCCTGGAAACGCAAACGAATCTGCGGTTTGTGGGATGGAAATGTGAATTTAACAGGAAAAATGTAAATAACAAATATATTTCATTTATTCATTGGTATCATTTAGATTTTTGAAATCAGATTTTTGATAGCAACATTTTTTTGGTCTCGATTTTTTTTTTTTTTTTTTTTGCATTGTAGTGACACAAATTTCTCTCCATGCAGGTCAGCATGTGTACGACGGAGTATTAGGGCCACAGTGAGGGGAAAAATGGAGGGAGGAATTTTTTTCCCCCCTCCTCCTCATCAAGTCAGTAAAGTCGAAATGTCGAGAATAAAGTCGAAATGGCAAAAATAAAGTTGAAATGTCGAGAATAAAGTCAAAATATAGTGCTGAGAATAAAGATGAAATGTCGACATTATATTTCAACTTTATTCTCGACATTTCGACTTTATTCTCGTTATTATATTTCAA
Source organism: Thalassoma bifasciatum (assembly GCA_008086565.1). NCBI lineage: Eukaryota > Metazoa > Chordata > Actinopteri > Labriformes > Labridae > Thalassoma > Thalassoma bifasciatum. The sequence continues at coordinate 53,691 of RPOG01001840.1, forward strand.
CTTTATTCTCAACATTATATTTCAACTTTATTCTCGACATTTCGACTTTATTCTCGACATTTCGGCTTTACCGAGTGGTTGAGGGAGAGAGGGAAAAAATTCCTCCCCTCATTTTCTTTTCTCAATATGGCCCTAATACTCCGTCGTACAACACACTCTGAAAACCTCCTGACACAGTGTAAATCACCTCTGTGGTAGTGTGAGGTGACTCTTAAAAGATCTTTCATTCAGCTGAAACAACAGGTTTGAAGTGATGTCATTCAGCACCTGGGACAGCGACAGCAGAGCTGCGCTCTCAGAGGAGGAGGCGAGAGATGTTTCTGGCAAAACTTGATGTGAATGAAGCTGAAGATTTAAGAAACAGACCAAAACTGTGTTACTGTGTGATCATCCTATGAATCATCAGCTTGAACAGTGAGCAAAGAGTGAAAGTCACTCAGCTTTTTTTCTGCTGGGGAGTTCATGGTTTCATGATCTGAATGAAACTGTTGCAGGAACTCAAAACCACCACAGTGTGGCAGCATCCTGCTGTGTCATGTAAACAGAGCTGAAGCTGAGAAGGAGCCGAAAGTAATCCCAAACCTAAGAGCATGAAACCAATGAACATGATTCTTTTCCCCTCACGTTCCCCGTACTGACTTCAACTTTTAAAGGCTGTAATCTTCGGTGCCGACCATGAATGTTTGGAATATTATTGAGAATTGAGCCAACCCATTGTCAGAATATGTTTGAACTTTCTGGCATAGGAATGTGGAACTGGGAGTCAAGAACAAACACATTTACAATGATGTTGTACGTGACGATACATTAAATGTGAAAAATGAAACAAATACGTATTCAGCGTGGATGTCAGCTCTTTTGTGTGTCACTCCACCGAGAATTTTCTCGGCAACACAACAACACCTCGACGTCTGTCAGATTCGAGAGAGAGGCGCCTACGCCGCCCGGTCGACATACAGAAACCCGTACTACCACTGAGAGAACCGCACCTACCGCGTCTCCAACCACAGGAGCTTGTCGGGGTGGTCCATTCGGAGCGACCGGAGGACGTCTCGGTACTGTCGGGAGCTCTGGAAGCGCAGGTCGGTCTTGAAGTCCTGAGCGATTTCTCGCACCAGACGCTGGAAGGGCAGCTTGCGGATGAGCAGCTCAGTGGATTTCTGGTAGCGACGGATCTCCCTCAGAGCCACGGTACCGGGCCTGTAACGGTGAGGCTTCTTGACGCCGCCGGTGGCGGGGGCGCTCTTACGGGCAGCCTTGGTGGCCAGCTGCTTCCTGGGGGCTTTGCCTCCGGTGGATTTACGGGCGGTCTGCTTGGTACGAGCCATGGTAACTGTCTCCTCTGGGTCGAGAAAATCTTTGACACAGAGAAGAGCCGCGCTGCTCTTAAAGCGGAGCAGCGGCTGTGAAACGGTGACGCTGCTTCAGAGCTGCGGCTCGTGATAGGCCGGAGAGCGCTCAGCCCCGCAGAGGAGGGGGACAGAGCCCCCGCCTCGAGCTCAGCTGCTCATTGGACGGAAATGTGTTGAGACTGTGGAGCTGAGCTCGGGCCGCCTTCTGCTGCGCTGCTGGAAGCCTCGCTACTGGTTGGTGCGCCGGGAAAACGCGCGCGCTCTGGGTGTATATTAAGAGGACTCTGAGCTAACCCGACCATTAATTCTCTGAGTCCTGACTCCAGGAAAGAACCAACCATGAGCGGAAGAGGCAAAACCGGCGGCAAAGCCAGAGCTAAGGCCAAGACCCGATCATCCCGTGCCGGGCTCCAGTTCCCCGTGGGTCGTGTCCACAGACTGCTGCGTAAAGGCAACTATGCCCAGCGTGTTGGAGCCGGCGCCCCCGTCTACCTGGCGGCTGTGCTGGAGTACCTGACCGCTGAGATCCTGGAGTTGGCTGGAAACGCTGCTCGCGACAACAAGAAGACCCGTATCATCCCCCGCCACCTGCAGCTGGCTGTCCGCAACGACGAGGAGCTCAACAAACTGCTGGGCGGAGTGACCATCGCTCAGGGAGGCGTGCTGCCCAACATCCAGGCTGTGCTGCTGCCCAAGAAGACCGAGAAGGCTGCAAAGAAGTAAACACTTTTCCACTGGAAACAACACAACGGCTCTTTTAAGAGCCACACATCTCCAGCAGAAAGCTGACATTCCTGATCAAAGTTATGAGATCTACCGTTTGAATATTTGTACGCATAAGGTCTACATGAGCTGTAGGTCGCAGGGAAAGACGTAAATCAAACCGGAGGGAGGAGACTTCTCCATGTTAAGCTAGCTGCACCGTCACTTAACAGCTCGTCAAAGGAAAGGTCACAAGCATCGTGCGTCGCGGGCGCATCGAACAGATAAGGCGAACATTTCCTGTAAGAGCCAATATACGAACATAAGATAATTAAATAAATCGATCTGAAAGGAACTCAAAAAACATCCTTTTGCCCGGTCGGATATATTTCCTTCTTAAATTGTGGAAAGGAAAATAACATTTGCTGTGTGGAGAGGAAACGCTGATTGTGCTTCTCCTTTGAGTGAATGATTGACGTCTCACAGAAACTACAGTTATCGGGTGATTCAGACAGGACTGTGCCGGGGACAGAAATTAATAAATAGATCTTTATCCCAGACACTCACATAGATTGAAGAAATAAATCAATGTTTCTTACAGCGGGCACCGACGGTATGCTGGTGTGTTCAAACTAAAGGACCATCAAAACAGATATCTGTAAAGCGCTCCAGGTTTTCATTCCTCTTAACCTCGCTTCATCAGATCCTGGGTGAAATAAGCTCCATCACATACATAATTTAACTTTCAGACAAATTTGGCAAAAGAGAGTGAGGCAGTGTGAGAGATTTGATGGACGAGTGGGAGTGAGGGCGCGCGCGAAATTACGCACAGATATGGAGGGGTAAACTCATTCATCCTTTTGTGAATCGGTTTGGGAGCGTTTTGTGAATGAAAGAGGACACTTGAGTGTGTCGAACTCAGCTTCAATAAACATCCCTGCACTGGTAATTCCGTGAGTTCTTCAAAACTGTTGATAAATGAATGTTTTTCTTGGTGTTAAGCCGTTTTCCAAAGTCAGAAACCACAAAAGAACCACAGTCACGGGAAGAGATTGAGCAGATTATTCTATTTGTTATATATTCATTAAAAGAAAAGAAAATAATAGGAAGAGAAGGAAGATTAGCCATTATCATGGGCGAGCAATAATCCCGTTTTTGTTTGAGGGAACCAAGGCTGTGACCAAGTACACCACCTCGAAGTAAACAGCTCTGCTATCAAGAGCCACCCACTTATAACAAAAGAGAATACTTTCTTGATTTAAAGCATACTTATGATATTTCCGTAAAATGATCCAGGAGAAATGTGATACCTTTAAAATGAAAATATTTCTGGGGGGGAACTTATAGTGATAAGACTTGTTTTATTTTTGCAGTGGGTTAAAAAGACTGGAAATATCAATCAACCACAGTGTTACTGTTGTCTGCACTCTAGATTTTTGGACCATAAAATGATCGGATCAGGCTTTAAAACAATAAATGAAAAATATTATTGTGTCCATGATGTTTGCTTAAACAAAGGTCCAATTCATTAATAAACAAAAATGTGTTTAAATGGATGTATGACGACATAAGCACCAATTAGTATAAATGATTGAACACAATGAGATTTAATTCTAACTGTAATTCTGTAAAGAGTGACCTTCTGTCACAGTGAGAAACAGTACAGGCCTCAGCCTTTATCAGTGTGTTTGCTGCGTCCTCAAAAACCTGGTGTTTGGAATAAAGCATGGCCTGGAGATGAGTTTTATGACTTTGTGTCTCCAGATAAACTTGTTGGTGGACAGAGAGATTTGATCTATTAGTGCTGTGATGATTTTGACAAGGTTTTATTAAAGAAAGATGACAAGTCGATGATCAGCTGCTGTCACCATGATAAATCTGCGATGTTTGGAGTCTCCCTGAACAAAAGCACAACACAACCTGGGAGCTAAACATGAATTCACTGTGAAGAAGAAACGGTCGAGTATCTCCTGCTTTTCAAAGCAACCCTGAGATCTTTCTGAAAACTTAGTTTGGATCAGTTTTCTGCGCAGAGAAAACACAAGTTGCGCGGGTCTCACGCGGCTCAGACAAGTTACTGCTTATTGAGTCTCTACGGTTCTCATGGTTGATTCAAGGACAGTGTCCTGCGCAGGAATTACCTATACTCGTTAGAGAACAGTATCTGAACGTCGCCTGTCGCGCTCACACTGAACAATGGCAGAAGTAGCTCCAGCTCCCGCCGCCCCTGCTCCGGCCAAAGCGGCCAAGAAGAAAAGCACCAAGCCCGCAAAGAGCGGCCCCAGCGTCGGCGAACTCATCCTCAAAGCCGTGGCTGCCTCCAAGGAGCGCAGCGGCGTGTCGCTGGCTGCTCTCAAGAAGGCTCTGGCTGCCGGAGGATACGATGTGGACAAGAACAAGGCCCGCGTCAAGACCGCAGTCAAGAGCCTGGTGGCCAAGGGAACTCTGCTCCAGACCAAAGGAACCGGAGCCTCAGGATCCTTCAAGATCAACAAGAAAGAAGCAGAGAAGAAGGTCAAGAAGCCCGCAAAGAAAGCCGCTCCTAAAGCCAAGAAGTCCGCGGCCAAGAAAGCAGCAGCGGCCAAGAAGCCCAAGGCAGCAAAGAAGGCAGCAACTCCCAAGAAGGCAAAGAAACCTGCAGCGGCCAAGAAAGCCGCCACAAAGAGCCCCAAGAAGGCTGCAAAGACTCCTAAGAAGGCTCCCAACAAAACCAAGAGCCCCAAGAAGGTGCTCAAGAAGGCCCCTGCTGCCAAGAAAGCCCCCGCTAAGAAGGTCAGCAAGCCCAAAGCTAAGAAGACCGCAGCCAAGAAGAAGTGAGCTGTCATCACCTCAAATTACACAGGAGAGAGACAGAAAAACGGCTCTATTAAGAGCCACACACACCTCACACTGAATGAGTCTGTTCCTATGTTACACAATAGCTCTACTCGTCCCGCACTAATGTCTCTACATTTTTCTATCCTCGATATTATGGAACTTTTCTGTCCACAGTACGAGTTGCAGTCGATGGTTAATGAAGCTCATTATTTATCAACTTTTATATACCTTTGCACCAATTATACGCTTAATAAACGTCGCTATGGCCATAACTGCAAGGTGGTAGTAATTAAACATCGGTGGCTTTTATAATTCTTTGTGTCGAGTTTATATCGTACACTAGATGTGGAAAGAATTACTCGAATTATTCCACCATAGAAGTAACGTGTTTTACATATTATTAGACCTTGTGCATAATATAGTGGCAGAATTTAACAAATAAAGACGGGTTCGAGAGAAGTACTTGCACCTGCACCTCAGCGTAACATGCAGGTGTTTTTATCAGTATGAAATCAAAATTCAAAATTCCTGAATGAACTGTGACCCAGAGATGTGAGAAATCTTCGCTGGGGCTGCTGGACTTAGACGAAGTCAACGCAAACAAAGCTGTGCTGTCGCTCATGCAGGATTGGCTGGAGTGGTATTTGAACTGGAGACTGAAAACACAGTCGGGGGGGGGGGCTTTGTCTGAAATCCCTGACCGATTCCTNTGTTTTCAGTCTCCAGTTCAAATACCACTCCAGCCAATCCTGCATGAGCGACAGCACAGCTTTGTTTGCGTTGAGTTCGTTTAAGTCCAGCAGCCCCAGCGGGTTTGTCCTCATATTTCTGAGTCACAGTTACATCGTCTACGATCATGCCTGAGACAGTGAAAGCGCCCAAGAAGGGCTCTAAGAAAGCCGTGTCTAAAGCCACTAAGACCGGCAAGAAGAGGAGGAGGACCAGGAAGGAGAGCTACGCCATCTACGTGTACAAGGTCCTGAAGCAGGTCCACCCCGACACCGGGATCTCCTCTAAGGCCATGGGCATCATGAACTCGTTCGTGAGCGACATCTTCGAGCGCATCGCCGGTGAGGCCTCTCGTCTGGCTCACTACAACAAGCGCTCCACCATCACCTCCAGGGAGATCCAGACCGCCGTCCGCCTGCTGCTGCCCGGTGAGCTGGCCAAGCACGCCGTGTCTGAGGGAACCAAGGCTGTGACCAAGTACACCAGCTCCAAGTAAAGAGCTCTGCTCTCAACACAAACCAACGGCTCTTTTAAGAGCCACCCACGAACAACTAAAGTGATACTTTCCTCATCCATTCTGAGTGTTTAATGCACTGGAATTTTGATTTCATCCTGATAAAAATACCTCCACGTTATGAGGTGCAGGCATGTACTCATCTCGAACTCGTCCTTATTTATACTGGGTCAATTCCGCCACTATATTATGCAATAGGTCTAATAACATGTAGAACGTGTCCTTTCCAAGGTCGAATAATTCGAGTAGTTCTTTCCACATCTAACGTACGATATATACTCGACACAAAGAAATATAAAACTCACCGATGCTTAATTACTACCAACTTGCAGTCATGGCCACAGCGACGTTTATAAAGTTTAGAATTTGTGCAAAGGTATGAGGTGAACCTTTGAAATTTTTTACCGAGTCTTTGTCAATGAAAGAAAACCTCTCCAAACTCTACTGTGTCTTATCTGATGGAGCTGCTGTAGAGACGATTTCATTCCCCCCCAAACTCTTATAAATAAGCTCTAGATAGTGTCTCAGATCTGTTTCTCTCCTGCTCTCTCCCTGTTGACAATCATGAAACGGAGACAATCAGTGGATCAGGACGCACCGAGAAATGTTACGAACAGCGCGTAGATAAGGCAGGAATCGGTCAGGGATTTCAGACAAAGCCCCCCCCCCCCCGACTGTGTTGTCAGTCTCCAGTTCAAATACCACTCCAGCCAATCCTGCATGAGCGACAGCACAGCTTTGTTTGCGTTGAATTCGTTTAATTCCAGCAGCTCCAGCGATTATTTCCCACATGTGTGGGTCACAGTTACATCAGGAATTTTGAATTTTGATTTCATACAAATAAAAACACCTCCATGTTATGCTGAGGTGCAGGTGCAAGTAGTTATCTCGAACCCGTCCTTTTATGTTAAATTCTGCCACTATATTTTGCAACAGGTCTAATAATATGTAAAACACGTTACTTCTATGGTGGAATAATTCGAGTAGTTCTTTCCACATCTAGTGTACGTTATAAACTCGACACAAAGAATTATAAAAGCCACCGATGTTTAATTACTAGTGTAGCGTGGGTCCTGGAGACTGGATCACCAGAGTGACCACATCCTGAATCAAGTTTATGACTGTGTCAAGGATGTTGAAGGAGTCGTCTGTTTCGCGTAAGCCTAATTCTGCAAATAGCCTCGTGTCATTAAGAGGCCATCTCTATAAGCACAATAGGGTCATTAAAGTGGTAGCATCCTGACTCCAGTTCATGACCGTGTCAAGGAGGCTGAAATAGGCATCTGGCTTGTGTGTAGCCAATCCGGCAAATGGTTTCGTGCCACCAAGAGGCCATCTCTGTAGGCACCATGGAGTCTCTGTTAACGAACAACAAAGTCTTGGTTGTGACGTAAGCAAGATAAGTGTTTGCTAAAGTGGACCCTAAGCTCCAGGCTATCAAGAAATATGACTTCCTGGAGTCACCTTTGACCCCAGCTCCGAGGAGGGGAGTCGCTCACGTGGAAACACGAGACGTCTCTGGTACCCAGAGAACAAAGGAACAGAAAGACAGTCCAAAGATTCCTCAACTCAGTTGTGCGTAATATGACTGAAAATTGTCTTTAAATGCACAGATATTTTAACACGTCTGAACCTGTATACACCTGTCATAATGTCTTTCATGGATAATGTGTTTGGGCTACAATACCATGCATCATGAATGTTTTATCGAAGGATATGTAACAACTGTGGTTAGGTTCCCATAAAATTACGCTTTGTTTGGGCTTATTCAAGAGCAGCGGACCTGTAAAGTAAAAGTATGGTAAAATCATGTATGTGTAATTAACTTGGTGAAAGTTAATCTCAATTAAGAATTTCTGGCTTCAACAAACTCTGATAGAGAAGGAGGGCCCACTGGGAGGAGGTGGCTGCTGGAAACCCATAAAACCAGAGCTGCCCAAAGTTCTCCCTCTCTTCTTTCCTGAACCCTGATCTGTTGATATCCACGGCCACTCTGACGAGTGAACCACGCCCTGCTTCTTCGCCAAGTTTCAGAGACTCTCTCTTTTTCATCTCTCTTCTTTCCTGAAACTCTGGTCTGTCAACGTCTCCACAGCAACGTCACTGACGGAGCCGCACCCTTCTCCTGCTGTTTCCCGCGGAGATTCAAAGACTNAATTTCTGATTTGATCGGATCTTTATTTTCACCTTGTGTAACTTCTGGAGTGCTTGTCTGTCTGTGCTACTGAAAGTGGCTGATTTTGTCTTGCACGAAAGTGTTAAAGTTAAATAAATTTAGAAGTGCCCCTACGTGCCACGAATTTCTGGACGTGAGGTCGGTCACTGTGCCTCCTTGTTAAACATTAATACCGGTAAATAGTGTTTTAACGATCTGCTTTTACGCAGCTGGAGGGTTCTCAGCGCACGTTTAACACTGCGTCTGAAAGGAGCTGAGACGAAACTGTCCGCTCGTGTTTCCACCCTGAGAGGTGTGATTTTATTAAAAAGGCCTGAGAGCCGCTGCCCCACGCACCACGGATCTCTGGGCGTCTGGGAGCCGCTCGATCTCCGCGTTAAATCTCTAGAGTAATTAACTAGTTGTTTTAACAAGCTGTCCCAACACAGCTGGAGGATTATTTCTCTGTTGCACGTTAAATACTGCCTCAGAAAGGAGGAAAGACTAGTCACTGTAATTTTGAGTTGGGGTTGTTTTATACACTGTCTTACTCAAGCTCGCACAGCATAAAGTGCGGAGCCGTTGTGGTAAGCTTAAAGAGCCAGGAAAGGCTGAGTTGAAACATTATTTTAAAGCTTAAACTCAGAGACAGCTGTCCCAACTGTTGCCAGGATCGCCATTTTGAATTGTGGGCGGGACCACCTGACGTAGTTCCGGTAATCCTTGGGTCAGAGCTCCGCTGTCAATCAGCAGTAGCATTGCTAAAGGCTACCTAGCATTAGCCGCTAACTAGCATTAGTTACCAACTAACGCTGAGTGTTTTTGTATTCTCCTGGAGAATTGTTTGCTTGCTGGCTGCTATTTGAAACGCTGTGTTTTAAATTCATCTGTCATTATTGTTATTTTGCAAACAGTGCGTGTGCTTTGCTTGCTTCAGCTCCTGCCTATGGTATAACAAGAGTTTGCAGTTTTGCACGGTTTGATAAAGTCATTATCCTATTGGAAAGATTAAATCAGCTGCCATCTTTAAAACTTACTCACTCCTAAAGGTCAACAGCGCCCTCTTGTGGTTAAAACGTGTCATAGTTTTAACCTGATTATCAGTCAGCATGATCAGTTGAAATAGCTTGGTAACATTATTATTTAAACTTACTGTAAAATCAAGTTAAATTAATTAATGATTATAACAAAGTTATTTGATTGTTTTGTCAACCTTTAATTGCATTTTCAGTTAACAGGGCTAACCAGAAGAACTTGATAACACTATTAATTAGCTTAACTTAAGGTTTTATTAATTAATTAAGTTTAATTAATTGATGATTAAAAGTTATTTGAATAGTGTTAACAACTCTGAATCCTATCAGTAACCTTACTTTAATAGCTTTCAGTTAGTTTTATTAACTTTCTGTTGCCAGTTTTGCAGCTTTGTCTTTAAATTCGTTTTTTCATCTCCTGCATCTCACACAAGTGTTTAAATAATTTAATTAAGAATTGAAAGTTTTTTTTTAATCTCTGATTTGTTTATTTCCAAACAGATTTGTTTTTCAAAACAATAGCTCATTTGGGAAACAGGTTCATCACTTTCATTCAGTTCTTCTTGACTTATTTTAGGTATTTTTAATTTTAAATTCTTTCTCTTTTTCATTTTAGCTTTCATATTTTGCCATATCCTTTTAGGATATCAAGCTAGCTGACAAAGAATTTCTCTTTTTTTCCAACTACTTGGTAGTCAATCTAAAATTTAATTTGGTTAAAATTCTTTTGATCTTTATTCTATTTTATCTTTAGTTTACTTTATTTTATTCAATTCTTATTTTAATTTAATTTTTTTTTTTTAATTAATTATTTCTTTTTATTAACCACTTTCCCTGACGGCAAATCTAAACATGGCTGAGCTTCCAGAAAGCCCTAATCAGTCCGAAAGCCTGGACACTTTAGAACAATCGGTGAACAACATGACCAAAACTTTACTCCCAAGATACGCAGATAAAGTAAGAGATGCTAAACTAGAAGATCTTAATGACAACATTGCGGCACTTATGAGTAAAACTGTAATCGAACCCTCAAAAGGCGAATCCCTAGCCAAAATGCTAATATGCATGGTTTTAAATTTGGTGGCACAGCTGAAATTGAGTGACAAAGATTTTGACCAGGTGCAGTCTGAGCTGAAAGCTGAGCAACAGAAACATGCACAGGCCATCCAGAAGCTAACAGTTCTGGAGGCCCAATTAGTTGTAACTGAATCTCGTCTTAATGACGCCACAGCACAGCGAGACGTAGTAGACGCACGTCTCGCACACGCAGAAAATCAGTTGAGCGAGGCAGAAGCCCGCATAGCTGAGCTTGAAGCTGTCTCTGAAGAGGTCATGCTCAGCACAGATTTGAGAGACAAGAATGAGGAGCTGACTCAGGCTCTCATTTCCAGCCAGATAGCTACCCTCAAACAAGAGAGGGAAGTTCGAAAAGCCACTGCTGAAATCATTAAACTCAGGAATGAGTTAACAGAATTATCAGGTGGCCCTTCTAAAATCGAGTGGCTCGAAATCAAAGCCGACCACCGACAAACCACACACTTGCTACGCCAAGCATCAGATGAGATCGAAAGGCTCACTGACAGAATAAAAGAACTAAAAATCGGACGCTCAGAAGAAACAGAGCGAACTTATGAGCTTAGAACTCAACTGACAGTGTTGGAGAACAAACTGGTTCTCCTTCAGAAACACAGTCAGGATCAGGAAGATGAGCTAACCCACACGAAGCAAGAGCTTCAAAGAGCTCGACAATTTATCAAGCAGTCCAGACCCAACACTGGTGACTCTCTTTGGTCTATAAGTCCCAGTCGAGACTTCCAGCAGATCGGGGCCCCTGGACCAGTCCAAGCTTTTCCTGTGTCTGGTCTTGATTCCAAGAAAGGTGTGACACACACATCCACCACTGCTTCTTATCTTGTGCCATCGGCCGCCGCGCCATTTCCTTCTTCTATGGCACCAACAGTCACAGTCTCTTCTTACTTCGACCAACAAGCTGCAGGGCCATCTTCTTCCTTGGCTCAAACAGCCACGCCCTCATTGCAGCCTGCTACCCAAGCAGCCGTTCCTTCGCTTCCTTCTGCCCCTCAAGCAGCGGCAGCTTATCCTTCAGCAACGGCAACTTTTCCTTGTGCAGCTCCACAGACGAGTGCACCCTCTTCTTACAGTGGCGTACAAGCTGCTGCATCTCTGGCTGTTGCTCCTCCAGCAGCCGCATCATTTCAGCAGCCTGGTGGACAACCAGGCCTGGCTTTAAGGGAACTAGACAAAGTTGCCCGCAACATTCCAAGGTTCGAGCCGACACCAAACGGCAACCATGACACAGCTGCATATCTGAAAGACATTGACTTTCGCTTGAAACGCTTCCCGCATGCCACGATAGAAGATAAGATCTATCTTATCAGAGTGACATCCAGTCGAGAAGTAAGTAATTTCATTGAGCGGCAACCAGTCCAGGTCCAAGGCGATTACCAAGCACTGTGCCAAGGTTTGACTCGCGAATTTGATAGCCTTGACTCCGCTTCTGGCCTGTCTGTTGCCTTAAATGTCAAACAGGGCCGACACGAATCACCCCAAGTGTATTACGGTCGCCTGCGCGAAGCATTCTTTGGAGCTCGAAATGAGCCCAACATGGAAGAAAACCTTCACTTTAAGACACTCTTTGTGGAAAATCTCCACCCTAACACGAGTCATCATTTGGGCGTCGCAGCCTGTCCTCGCACTTTGAACAGTTCACAACTGCGCGAGCTTGCTGCTAAGGGCTTTGCGAAACAGAAAACGCAGCCCCCTAGAAACATTGATTCCCAGGTCTTCCTGGTGAACAGTAATGCTGCTTTGGAACTCGAGAGAGGCCACCAAGATGGCCCAGGTATTGTTCATCAACTGCCAGTTGCTAAGCCACGCAGTGATAAGAGACATGCCGCCTCGACAACCCATAGAGCACGTCCACCACAAGATGGTTCCTACCGAGCCCCTCCAAGACAATACCAGGAGAGATCACGGCCACGAAGGGACTACCACGCTAATCCCCGCCGTGAGTTCAGAGAACCTCCTGCGAGACAAAATTTCGGTTCAAGGTCAGAGGAATCTTATCGCTCTGGTCATAAATCTGTTTCCGTAAGGAAAACACAGAAACCCTCGGCAAAGTCGAGTGGCTCCTCTAGACAGAGTAACTCCTTGAAAGACGACATTCTTGAAGTTCTTCAAAACCTGATCAAGGACAAAAAGCTGGAACCACTCTTACAACCAGAACAGGTTCAAAACAGCCCATCTGGTACCAAGAACGTGATACCAATCAATCCAGCGACTCAAATTGTTCCACATGAACATCTAAACAACTTGCCCGAAAAGTTGACTTCCCTCAAGAAATCACAGCTTGAGTCAAACAACGGGAACTCAAACGTGTCCCTTCTTGAAAGTACTTCATCGATACCTGACAGCGCTGTTCTTGTGATTCGTACGGACCCAACAGTCTCGTCCGTTTCAACTGATATTCCTGTCACTCATGACAAACAACCTTTCCGCCAACTTCTCGGCGATCTCACCGTGAAAGGTGTTGCACGCAAATTCTATTTGCCAATTATCCTTGAGCGAGTGTTACCTTATGAAGCATTAGTCGACTCTGCTGCTGACATCACTGTCATATCCAGCACTTTGTTTAAACAGCTTCAGAACATGACACAAGCATCAGGCCGAACTCTCCGGCTACAACGCTGTCCACTTAACGTAGGAGCATTCTCAGTGACAAACACTGCACTAAGCTCAGTGGCTCTGTTACACTGGACAATTGGACCCATGAAAGTGGTTCACCCTGTCTATGTTGCTCCATTGGACGTTGTCCAACTTCTCATTGGGCAAGACCTGCTTTCACGCTTTGTGCCACTAATTGACTACGATCAGCGCAAAATATGGGCACAAGTGCCCCAGCCATTGCACCCGTCCCTGCCAAACCAGGCCGCAGTCCAGTGTTTTGTTATTAAGCAAACCAACCTGTCACCCCAGCTTCTTCCCAACGACAGTGGTTTACAGCCACAACTTCTTCTGGGAAAAGGGGGGACAGAAACTGACACTCCAAAATCTGACCAACATTTGGTAACTCGTGCTCTCAGCGTGGTGCCTCTAGTCCCGGCTGAAGACACAACTGTTGCTTCAACTGCACCTCCATGCCGCCCAGAGCATGTAGAGGACGCACTTGCCAAGCTACATGAGGGAGATGCTTCTCCCTACCCGGAATCTATCGTTCAAGATGGTTCACATGCCCCTGGTCAAAACAAGACACACAATGACTTCATAGACTCATTGGTTGACCAGTGCACTCTTCAGGGCACACCAAGGCAATTTCAGGGGGCGTGTCTTCCCTCCCAACCCGCCCTGGCCGTCCTTCTGTTGCCGCGCATCCACGCTGCACTTTCTATCCCGGCCGTTGACTCACCTTCCTGTGATGCCTCTCCCTCCTTGCCCTTCATGCCTGCTAACGTCGCTTCCAACTTGTTGACTCAGCAGTCGATTCACCCGACGCTGCGAATGTTCATTCCATGGCTCACCAATTTTAACTCCCACCCTGACCCACCCCATGTCTTAGCGAGTGTTCGTCATTTCGCATTCTTGATGTCCATTGAGCACAAGCTCCGTCTTTTCAAGGGCTTCTTGGTCTATGTCTCCGCAGACCACACTTCACCCCAGTTCGTGGTTCCACAGAGCCAAAGGGGGGTCATGCACGCCCACGACGCACCTTGTGCAGAACACCGCAGCATGAAAGAAACGTCTGCTGCTTTGCAGCAACTGGTATATTGGCCATGCATTCTTGGAAACTTGGCAACATTTGGCAAAGACTGCCTGAGTTGTTTCCAGCCACCAAACCCCAACCACAAAGACTGGGTTATTAAAAATCACAATCCTGCAGAGCTCAGTGGGAACCAACAGGTCCACCACTAGAGACAGACAGCAGAAGAAAATGTGACAAAGGGGGGTGGGGTGTTCAATACGATCAATAGTGTGATGCTTGGTATATTAAGTTGTGACTTGAGTCGTAAAATCACAAACCGATGATTTTCCCTCTCTCTCTAGCAGCAAGTCTGTATATGTTTCTGTGACTTACAAGTGTGTGCTAATCTTGAACCACTAGACCCAAATGGGGACCATAGCTATCAGTAGTTAGCTCCATTTTCTTTTGTTTTCTCCTTTAACCGTTGCCAGGAAAAATGCTGCTGCTGACTCTAGCTCGGTGCCTGACCATTGTAACCGTGCAACTAAGAGATGATGTTTCCAAGGCTTCTCAAACATTCACAATGTTTGTGGGAGGCTTATTTGTAACTGAGACTGTCATTAGTTCTCTTTTCAGTAGTAGCACTTCCGCTGTCAATGCAGTCAGTTCACTCACGGTAAATCGACAGATAGGAGAACTCCAGGCAGAGATTCTTACCATCAGAGTATGCAGAAAAGGCTGCTTCTCTCCAGTTTAAGGTGAAACGATCAAAGGTACTATCCTGATCTTAAACACCGATAGTGACGCCTTTAACCCAAACCAGGCAAACTATGAATAAATTGCTCTCAGTAGTTCAAACCGATGACGCTCACACCCAAATAGTCACAATGTCAACGAACAACAGGCTGCTCCATAGACAATCTTGCTATAAGAAGAATCCCCTTTTTACTTTGTACCCCTCAGGTTAGTACAAAGCATCCTCACTGACGCCCTATCCAGCCCCTTTAGTCCTGTCGTGTGACCCCAAATCCCAAGAACATAGGTCTGGAGTGTTCCGCTCCTTGTGTATACCACAGGGGTCACAATTATTTCTATCAGAAGAGTTTTTCTCCCTTCCTTCTTTTCTTTTTAGCTTCTTCTAGTAAACCCACACATAGAGGTATTTACTCATTTTTTTTTCTCCTTTTTTCTCCCTCTCCTTTAATCTTAGAGATGTGATACATATGGGTTATCAGTAGGCTAATAGACAAGGTTAGCTTGTCTCCATCTACCATGTTACCCTTCACGACTTTGGTTCTCCAATGGTTAAGTCCCCTTACGCCTCACAACCCTTAAGATTACGTCCTGGGTATAGGGAAGGGTGGGATGCATCGACTCTGTGTACTGGGCAATGCATTGTTGTTTTCACCTGCTCAACCTTCCAGGAACCACATCATCCGTTGCTGACTCGACCAACCAGGAGGTTGGTTCAACCCAGCAAAAGGGGGGACTGTAGCGTGGGTCCTGGAGACTGGATCACCAGAGTGACCACATCCTGAATCAAGTTTATGACTGTGTCAAGGATGTTGAAGGAGTCGTCTGTTTCGCGTAAGCCTAATTCTGCAAATAGCCTCGTGTCATTAAGAGGCCATCTCTATAAGCACAATAGGGTCATTAAAGTGGTAGCATCCTGACTCCAGTTCATGACCGTGTCAAGGAGGCTGAAATAGGCATCTGGCTTGTGTGTAGCCAATCCGGCAAATGGTTTCGTGCCACCAAGAGGCCATCTCTGTAGGCACCATGGAGTCTCTGTTAACGAACAACAAAGTCTTGGTTGTGACGTANGTTGCTGACTCGACCAACCAGGAGGTTGGTTCAACCCAGCAAAAGGGGGGACTGTAGCGTGGGTCCTGGAGACTGGATCACCAGAGTGACCACATCCTGAATCAAGTTTATGACTGTGTCAAGGATGTTGAAGGAGTCGTCTGTTTCGCGTAAGCCTAATTCTGCAAATAGCCTCGTGTGTAATTCTCCGGTAGAGATATTCGTGTTATCCCAGTAATTTCACCATCGTAGGACTGAGGTCAAGTACTGGCACAGTTCCTCCGACTTTATCCGTAGACCGAACACACATCGGTTAGGCCGTTTACCAAAGCACGGTGGTTCTCCGGTAGAGACATCCGTGGTACCTCAGAGACAATTGCTTGTTGTTTCAGAACCAACTGACGTAAGCAAGATAAGTGTTTGCTAAAGTGGACCNACATCCTGAATCAAGTTTATGACTGTGTCAAGGATGTTGAAGGAGTCGTCTGTTTCGCGTAAGCCTAATTCTGCAAATAGCCTCGTGTCATTAAGAGGCCATCTCTATAAGCACAATAGGGTCATTAAAGTGGTAGCATCCTGACTCCAGTTCATGACCGTGTCAAGGAGGCTGAAATAGGCATCTGGCTTGTGTGTAGCCAATCCGGCAAATGGTTTCGTGCCACCAAGAGGCCATCTCTGTAGGCACCATGGAGTCTCTGTTAACGAACAACAAAGTCTTGGTTGTGACGTAAGCTTCTATTCACAAACGATTTCACCTGGGATTCGAGGTCCGATAGTTCTTTATACTGAAGGACCTCAGTGGAAACTGGGGTCGAGGCTCCTCCCCTCAGCGAGTGCACCTTTGTGCTCTGCAGAGACCATGGGTCTCTTGTTTCCTTGTCTTTCTGTCAGGTTTCTAAGGAGTTGAGTCAACACGCATTATACTGACTTTTTTGTCTTTAAATGCACAGATATTTTAACACGTCTGAACCTGTATACACCTGTCATAATGTCTTTCATGGATAATGTGTTTGGGCTACAATACCATGCATCATGAATGTTTTATCGAAGGATATGTAACAACTGTGGTTAGGTTCCCATAAAATTACGCTTTGTTTGGGCTTATTCAAGAGCAGCGGACCTGTAAAGTAAAAGTTACCATTTTAGTACATACACATTAATTGAACCACTTTCAATTAGAGTTAATTCTTAAAGACCGAAGTTGTTTGAGACTATCTCTTCCTCCCGGGTGTGGGAGGAGGTGGCTGCTGGAAACCCATAAAACCAGAGCTGCCCAAAGTTCTCCCTCTCTTCTTTCCTGAACCCTGATCTGTTGATATCCACGGCCACTCTGACGAGTGAACCACGCCCTGCTTCTTCGCCAAGTTTCAGAGACTCTCTCTTTTTCATCTCTCTTCTTTCCTGAAACTCTGGTCTGTCAACGTCTCCACAGCAACGTCACTGACGGAGCCGCACCCTTCTCCTGCTGTTTCCCGCGGAGATTCAAAGACTCTCTCTGTGTGCTGGGTGCAGACGCAACAAGGCTTCCTCTCTCTCTTCCTTTCTCTTCTCCTCTCTCTTCCACCCGAAACTTTGATTTGACCACATCTCCACAGCAAGCTTTGCTGATTGGGCTGCATCCGCCTCCTGCTGTACCCGCCAAGATTCAACGGCTGTCTCTCTCCCTGACACCTCAACCTGGGAGGAGAGACCAAGTTTGATCGGCATGAGCCACGACCAGAGCGAGTCAACTGCCCGACTTCTGTCGCCTTCGCCACAGCGAGGAGGATGCCAGCAACCCGGCGTCGCCCAGCAACCAAGTACGCCGAGCTCCTTTCCAGCCTGCATCAGCTGATCCAGCTCAAGCTCGCACCTCCAACCTCTCTTCACCTCCTGCGTCATCTGACTCTTCAAAGCCAGTCCTCTGCCTCGAGTAAGACACTTTGCTTGTCCAAGTACTTCAGAGTCGATGCCAGAAATTGGGGTTTTGCAAAGGTTTAACTTTAGTTGGTCCCTGCTTTAACAATAATCAGAAACTCATTTTCATCCCTGTTCTCATTTATTCTTTCCCCTCTTATCTCCCCATATTATCTGCACTGTTCCATTTATGTTATATATATGTTACCTGTAGTTAGTTAATAAATTCACCTTAAAAGACCGTCGTTGTTTGTGTTATGTGTTGAAAATTAAGGGTCTATGTTACCGAGTCCAAGATCTCACATACGTGTAGCAACCTTTCAGATTAAAAGACTGATTATCTTAATTTTCCCTGTTTTGTTAAAATAGGGTGGTGCCCCGAGGAATATTTAAACTAGCATATTGTTAAGTTTAAGTATAAAATTCTGAAGTTTATAACTTCGTTTATTTATTACGTTTTGAATGCTGGTATTCTGCTATTAACTAATTATTTATTCATTGGTAATTTAACATCTTACACCAATTCACGCTACATATTTTGGTGCCCCGTGTGAGGCTCAATACAAGCTGCTTATTTTCAACCACATAACATAATCTCCCCCCCTCTTTTGATCTTCTCAAGCCTCCGTGCTCCTTGCTGTGATTCTTTGTGTGTGAGCGTTGCTGTGGTTACCGTACGTCAGTTTCAACTGACCGCAGATCAGTAAGACCGCTGTTTGAGAGCGCAGCGGCATTTACTTTAATTCTGACACTGAAATTAAAGTTAAAATATTAAGTGTCCCAGTGGTGACTGGATTTCAATTTCTGATTTGATCGGATCTTTATTTTCACCTTGTGTAACTTCTGGAGTGCTTGTCTGTCTGTGCTACTGAAAGTGGCTGATTTTGTCTTGCACGAAAGTGTTAAAGTTAAATAAATTTAGAAGTGCCCCTACGTGCCACGAATTTCTGGACGTGAGGTCGGTCACTGTGCCTCCTTGTTAAACATTAATACCGGTAAATAGTGTTTTAACGATCTGCTTTTACGCAGCTGGAGGGTTCTCAGCGCACGTTTAACACTGCGTCTGAAAGGAGCTGAGACGAAACTGTCCGCTCGTGTTTCCACCCTGAGAGGTGTGATTTTATTAAAAAGGCCTGAGAGCCGCTGCCCCACGCACCACGGATCTCTGGGCGTCTGGGAGCCGCTCGATCTCCGCGTTAAATCTCTAGAGTAATTAACTAGTTGTTTTAACAAGCTGTCCCAACACAGCTGGAGGATTATTTCTCTGTTGCACGTTAAATNCCCTCTTATCTCCCCATATTATCTGCACTGTTCCATTTATGTTATATATATGTTACCTGTAGTTAGTTAATAAATTCACCTTAAAAGACCGTCGTTGTTTGTGTTATGTGTTGAAAATTAAGGGTCTATGTTACCGAGTCCAAGATCTCACATACGTGTAGCAACCTTTCAGATTAAAAGACTGATTATCTTAATTTTCCCTGTTTTGTTAAAATAGGGTGGTGCCCCGAGGAATATTTAAACTAGCATATTGTTAAGTTTAAGTATAAAATTCTGAAGTTTATAACTTCGTTTATTTATTACGTTTTGAATGCTGGTATTCTGCTATTAACTAATTATTTATTCATTGGTAATTTAACATCTTACACCAATTCACGCTACACTAGCAACTTGTAGTCATGGCAGTCATGGCCATAGCAACGTTTATAAAGTGTAGAAATGGTGCAAAGGTATATAAAAGTTGATAAATAATATGCTTTATTGGCCATTGACTGCACCTCGTACTGTGGACAGAAAAGTTCCATAATATCGAGGATATAAAAATGTAGAGACATCAGTGCGGGACGAGTAGAGAGCTCTTGTGTAACATAGGAACAGACTCATTCAGTGTGAGGTGTGTGTGGCTCTTAAAAGAGCCGTTTTTCTGTCTCTCCGCTGTGTGTTGAGGTGTTGACAGCTCACTTCTTCTTAGCTTTGGGCTTGCTGACCTTCTTAGCGGGGGCTTTCTTGGCAGCAGGGGCCTTCTTGATCACCTTCTTGGGGCTCTTGGTCTTGTTGGGGGCCTTCTTAGGACTCTTTGCAGCCTTCTTGGGGCTCTTTGTGGCGGCTTTCTTGGCCGCTGCAGGTTTCTTTGCCTTCTTGGGAGTTGCTGCCTTCTTTGCTGCCTTGGGCTTCTTGGCCGCTGCTGCTTTCTTGGCCGCGGGCTTCTTGGCTTTAGGAGCGGCTTTCTTTGCGGGCTTCTTGACCTTCTTCTCTGCTACTTTGTTGTTGATCTTGAAGGATCCTGAGGCTCCGGTTCCTTTGGTCTGGAGCAGAGTTCCCTTGGCCACCAGGCTCTTGACTGCGGTCTTGACGCGGGCCTTGTTCTTGTCCACATCGTATCCTCCGGCAGCCAGAGCCTTCTTGAGAGCAGCCAGCGACACGCCGCTGCGCTCCTTGGAGGCAGCCACGGCTTTGAGGATGAGTTCGCCGACGCTGGGGCCGCTCTTTGCGGGCTTGGTGCTTTTCTTCTTGGCCGCTTTGGCCGGAGCAGGGGCGGCGGGAGCTGGAGCTACTTCTTCAGTCATGGTTTCCTCTCTTCGTTGTGCGAACACAGTCGGCGATCACTGCGCTGGAGGCTATTTAAATCACACATGAGAACCGTAGAGACTCAACTATGCAACACTGTCCAAGCAGCCTGAGATCATGCAACTTGTGCTTTCTCTTTCGGAGAAAAATGCTCCAAACTAACTATTTCGAGAGAGCTTAAGGTTGCTTTGAAAAGCAGGAGATACTGAACCTTTTCCTCTTCACAGTGAATTCATGTTTAGCTCTCAGGTTGTTGTGCTTTTGTTCAGGGAGACTCCAAACATCGCAGGTTTATCATGGTGACAGCAGCTGATCATCGACTTGTCTTCTTTTCTTTGGTTAAACGAAGTAAAATACGCCACAGCAAAGGAAAATCTGCTTTGTTCATCAATCTTCAAGTTTATCAAAATATATGGAAACAGAAAACTCATCTACGGGTCGTGTTTTGTTACTAATATCGCGATTTTGAGGGAGTAGCAAACACACTGTTGTTGGGTTATGGTTAAACAGTTTCTCACTGTGACTGAGGGGAAATGATCGATATTCCGTGTAGGAAAAATGTTTTAATTTTTTGCCAAACAATTTATTCTAAGTAGTATTTATGGAATCATCCATACCAGTTCATGCTCCTTCCTGAAATGAACCTTTGTCTAGGCAAGACATCTTAAAGGTACTGAAAAGATTTTTAATGACTGAAAATGTCTGATCTGGACATATATTGGACATATATGTTCCCTCCCGTGAAATTTGCAGAAAATGATCCAGCGAGTGTAATATTATTCATTACAGTGTTTAAATGGTAGGGATGTTTTATATCAGTATCAACTATGTGATTTATTCTTATTTCACTAACAGCCATTAAATTGTCTCTAGAACAACATGTAGAAACAAAATTGCAGGTGTTTTGATATCCTGCCCACAGACAGAAAGCTGTCAGAAAGAGAGAGAGAGAGAGAGAGAGTGTGTGTGTGCGTGTGCGTGTGTGTGTGTGTGTGTGTGTGTGTGTGTGTGTGTGTGTGTGTTTGTGTGTGTGAACAGCTAGCATCTGAGTGTGATTTGTTTGCCCACAGCTGGGTATCTCACCCTGGTATCTTTGGAGGAAACGCTACACTTGTTCAGCGCTGTCCAAGGTGCTGATCCAACAATAAAAGAAACATAAGCTGCAAGTTTGATTCGAGTTAAGTAAACTCTGCATAAAATCTTCCACTGAGAGATCTTACCTCACACCACTTGTAAAATAAAACACAGCTCTCATTCTGACACCCAACACCATTAAACCATAAAACTTACAAAATAAGAGTATCATATCAAAGCTTCAGTGCATTTTCATTAAATGAAGAAACAGAGATTTAGTAAAGACTTGTTTAATAATAAATCTAAATTTCAAAGCGGTTATTGAACTTACATGTATATGTACAAACAGCTGTGTCGAAAATTCCTTACTTTGATTATCACACTTACTTCAATGAGTGCACAAGTAAGGAAAAACACAATGCACTTTGTTTTCAAGCTGGCATACTCGAAAAGGTGGGGTGATGAAATTAATGTGTAACACTGGACACGTCTCATTCTCAATGGTTGCCAATTTGTTTTGCCTGGAGGAGGGAGTGGGCCCATTTCAACGATGGTATATTTCAACGACTGCAAACATTGATTAACCACTGTTTAAGGTTGTGAAGTATAATCCGGATTCCCATTCAGTGCAAAGCAGCAGTTTTTGATTAGGGACAAAAATGTCTTGTAAGATGTAGTACTGTTTTGGTATGTGCAGAGTTTACAGTATGTTTAAGTACAGCCACACAGCTCTTTCTTGTGGTTGCAGTTTAAGATAGTGGAAGGCAGACTGATCTAAAATACTTATATATCAATACCAACTTATCAATATTGATCAATACTTGCGTAGTGAGATCGATACTTAAGTTTCAGTTTCTCCTCTGTATGTGTGCTCCCTCTCACTCACTTTGCTCAGGCCCACTCTCCCCCTGCTCTTCTCTCACTCTGTTGTGACTGTTGCACCTCATTCACATCACACACTGGCTGCTCCTCCATAGCATCATTTGGTGTTTTTTTACAGCTGAATACCAAACAATGCAATTGACACAACTCTACTCAGCTCAGACTTTAATTATAGAGCGCGCATTGAATAGCCAGAGTTTACCAAAGTACCTTACTGGTCAAAAGCAGCACAAATGACAAATAAACTATCTTCAAGATACAGCACTAAGATACATAAAACAGTGCAAATATATGATACAAGAGCAGTGAGCAAGACACAATTATTACCTTCACTAATATATTGATATTATTATGAGGGGATCTTTTTAAGTTTGTCAATCAGGAAGCTCTCAGGAGCCCAGAAACTCACTGGCCTTTTACATACACGCTGATTAAAAGCAAATAGATCACAGGTGAGAATGGTTACCTTTAATAGCCATTTAAACCCATTTGTGTGACTTGTATTCATGTTATCAGGCCAAAATCACCAGGGTATGTAAACTTTTGATCAGTGTCGTTTTGGAAGTTTCTGTTATTATTATTCTGTCATTTTGAGTTGAAAAAGGGAAAAAACAGTTGTTTGTAAATAAATGGTTTCACCCAACCACCAACCATGAGTGAAAGAAAAGTTTGTGTGGTATCATTCATAACCTCTGAAAATGGCCAAGAAATAATAAATTCTGCCAGAGTATGTAAACTTATGAGCACAACTGTACCTCTATGGCAATGCTTGGGTTTTTAATGATTAACATTCAGAATATCTCCTTGAGTTGTCCGTCATTTTCTGGACGGTTTGAATATTTGGCTATGATGCAAATTTCTTTTCACAGATCCAGAAGCTTGGCTGTTCACATTTATCATCATTCCAGCTGTTTTCTGATTCATACATCTTTATTTCAGCGCAGTCTTCATCTCTGTTTTGGACACCATTTGGCTCTTCTGGGGCCCAGAAACTAGAAGTTCCAAATCAGACAAGAAAAACAGGGGTTAACTTCAGTCTTTGGACTATGTGAAATTCCAACCCAACAGAAACCACAAAGCAGACTGTAGAGTGATAAACTGTTGATATCAAAAACCATAGGTCTCAGTCTGTTACAAAAAAAAATTATCCACAGATCTAATATTTGATTTCGACATTAGAATAGTGACTGTGGGGATGATGCACAAAGCCCCCCATGAGTAAACTCGCTAACAGACAGGTGTTAAAAGTGAATGACGACAGAGTGTCAAAGACAATAAAAAGGAGAGTATTCTGGTACCTTCTGGTCAGACCAGTCCCATCCACCCATTTCCACACCCCCTCCCTCTGCCTGTCGCTCAGTCCAATCCACAGACGCTTCTTGAAACTTCTAGCAAAGTCCTTTTCACAGAGGGGAGAAACAGCTTTAAACACACGCAAAAGCAATCCTGCCATCCTTCACCTCTGTGATGTTGTCTTTACTAATGTCTCTCACAAACTTACAAATATTCATTTTTAAGCACACACCTGTTCCTCTTTGCTGTTGACGATCATCAGATCTGACCCTCTGCTCTGACAATCAGCTCGACTTTCTTGCCAGGACTTCTCCACAGAAGACACGTAATAGAAAGAGCCACTGAAGTACACCCACCCCTGTCTCCTCGTCCAATCTGTTTTAGATTAGAATAAAAATTATTCAAATAAAAATACAAAAAAAGCCGGTCTACCTCTCTCTGTACCCCCTTGGTCTTTCTCTGCTCTGCCTCTTTTGCACTTTGTTAGGTTTGAGCACAAGTTGTGTGGATGCACTGTCTGTGTAAAAGTTAAATTATCCTTGCCACAGTAACTACTAAATGAAAATGTGCTCACATACTTTTCTAGACAATCTGAGCTATTGAAGCGCTTTTTTACACTGCTGATCACATTCACACATCCACACACTGATGGCTGAGGTTGCTATTAGACTTTGGGCCAATCTCACACATACACTGTAGGCCCAAATGAATTAAGTCCACTTAAAAAAGTATGACAAAACAGATGCCTTAATAGAATTTTCAGAACCTGTGTTGACTCAACTGAAAATCAAAGCAAAGCAGAAAATAAATGTGAATGATGGGTCAACGAAAATTATTTTGTTAAATCTTAAGTTACCGTCATAAAGCTCCTTTGAGCAATGCATTAAAAATCATATATTTTTGTACATTTTATTTGACTTTTTAACTAGACTTAAAATCTGGGTTTAGACTATATATATTAAAATATCATTGAACAACAGCCGTAACAGCTGGGGGAGGGCTGAAAAAGCTGGGATCAAACCCTCAGTTGGTGCAATAGATGAAGCAAAACCGTATGTCACTTTTCCCCAGTAAAACCCAGCTTCTCAATATCTCTTTATTTTTCTCACATACAACGCAATAAAACATAGCTCAGATTTGGTGTTTTTACAAGGCACTCTCCTAAATTTGAATGGTTTATGATCAATACGTACTACTTATCTTTCTTTCTAATTTCAAACTTTCAATGCGCCGACGTGAACACAGCATTGGGCTACATATCTTTAGCTAACAGTGGCCACTCACCAGGACGTCTGCTCTGTTCTCCTCTGGTTCTCCTCACACCACAGCTCACTGATCTTTTCTGGCCATTATTTCTCTTAATCCTGCCCTGTTCCTGCTCTTCATCCTGTCTAACAGGTTCATACTTATAATAACTATAATATTATAAATTCTGATATAATGATCATATAATTTGCTTAAAAGTTGTCTTTAACCTGAAATGTGCTGTTAAAATAATATTTGCTTTAGCATGTGGAGAAGTCAAAGAGGGTAAAATCTATTAGTTGGTGCACAGGCACGCACAAAAACACAAAACCACACCCCATGCCAATTCTGTGTATTTCAGTGACCAGAAGAAAAGAAAAAAAAAAGAACTGAGAGCTCAAAAGCCTGAAGCTGAAGACCATATTAGGTAACAGAGAAGAGACTGCGGGATTTCAAATGTTGAGTTTTGATAATAACTTCACATATACACAAGACAAAGAAGTGTGTTATCCAATGTAAACTGATAAATACTTGCCCTGAAACTCTTTGAATGGATCACTATTCTCCCGAGTGACATCTCTTAATCTTTTCTGGAGCTGGTCTCTTTGTTTGGTCAGGTTGGAGTTTATTTCCAGTAACTGGTCCCTCTCTTTTGTCAGGTTGTTGTTACTGTTTTGTAACAGGACCATGTCCACTCTCCACTCAGAGTTCATTTTAATATCTGTTAGTGAAATAAATAGAAACTTTAAACAAGCATCTATCAGGATTTCGACAGAATGCTACTACAGCACTTACATTGAAGGGTCAAAACTACGAGTCCAGTCAAGAAGAGAACGCACAGCAGACCCAGAACCACTGCGACATTTCTCCATCTTTTTCTAGCACCTTCAGCTCCTGTGGATGGAAAGTGTAAGTGTTTGGATGGATGGATGTGTGTGCAGCTGAGACCAGTATTGACAGAAGAATAGTCTCTTTCCCTTTTTACTCTGTGAGATATTTGTCTGTTTGAAAAATAAAACCATTCCTGACTTTGACTGTCTCTCTATGTCACACAGACCTGGAGATGTGTGTATGTAAATGTTACCTGTTGATGCAGGTCCAGCTGTCTCCCGAGTCTGAAATGTATCTTCATTCAAGCGTTTTGAGAAACTTCGCTTTGTGCTGGGATAGCCGAAAGGTGCGTCTACATTAGCATGAATATTAGATTCATCCATAATGGGCAGTGTGTGATCTGTTTCAGGTTGGTCCTTCTGTGACTGAGGCTGCGGAGACTTCGATCAGCTATACTGCCCCTAAATTGAACGGTCTAATTACTTTGAGAGCCTTTGCACAGGAAACTCAGACTTTCAGATACAGGAACCTGCGGGCTGATGTGCGACCTATTTTGGGTCAACACTACACCACGATAAGGCAACTCTCTGAGGCAGCTGCACCAGGCAGACATGAATATTTTAAATGAAGGGGGAAAAAAATCCAACAGTGCATTTTTTCATTGTTTGAAGATTACAAAGTTTATCCCAGATTTAAGACAGAAGGGTTCCTCAAATGAATGGTTGTGTTTTTGCACTCTCAGGGGGAAATAAAGTTAAACAGTGAAAGTACAGTGAATCTGGAAGCTTTTACGCTATGCATTAAATGGTTAACTTTTTGTTGGCCTTCTTTAGCCCCATTAAGTCAGCAACCACTTCCTTTCAGTTCTGTTTTTTAATGCGTTTACACTAGTGGCTTAGTAAACCCTATCAGATCGGTGAAATGATGTCATTCAGATAAGACACTCAACCCAAAAATCACATCTCAGCTGAGGAAGTGAAAAAAAAAGGAAGAAAACTGAAGAATGCAGACAGCTTGAAAAAGCAAATAACTGTGAACACTTGTAACTCATATCATTTGACAGCCAGGGAAGTTTCCCCATATATATATATATATATATATATATATATATACACTCACATTGGGTTAAGACGAGATCAGAGTTCTTATCTTGATCATATTGTCCTCTGTTAATAAAATGAAGTTTATCTATTTAATCTCAAGTCCAGACCTGTTCATGTAAAGAGGGACAGCCTACTTTCTTTTCTGACCCCCCCTGTTTGTCAGAGGTTTATAACAGCTGGTCCCTGAAGCTTGAACATGATCTGTGTTCTCAGGTGAGCTGATAGTGTCAGGAACAAGCAGAGGTCCACACAGAATCTAACTTCCTGATTTCTACTCTTCCTCTTTTAAATGCATCCATCTGTACTGCAGACAAGAACATAGATACAGCTATTTCACCAGGAGTTAAATCAAACATTAATAGAATTAAGCTGGCTTGTTATTGTATGGTAGCTGTGAGGTAATGTCGGAGGACTTGTACTCGAAGCCTAAACTGAGCAATACTGTTCCCTGTCATGAGGATGACCAGGACAGTATCGTGAACATCTACGTAAGTGCAGAGAGCCTGAAGGTGTATGAAAACCCCTGGGTGGAGGGCACGTCACCAAATATACCAGAGCCTGCAGAGGCTCAGAACACAGGTAGGACCATGGCAGACTTTAAGCAATGAATGTCCTTGCAAACATTAAGTAGAAATATTATTTTTCATTGTATGCTTAGGTTGGTGGTTGGGCTGTAAGAATAAAAATAGCATAAGGCAGTATTTCTAGCAGTATCAAAGGACTATACTATACTATACTAAAGGTTGAAGACAAAAATAACCTTTTATTGACTTTATTTGTCAAGCATCTTTGGCAAATGGTAGCTCTTGTTGGAGGTATTGGGGAAAGTCAGTGTGTCGGGCCGTTTTGTATCTTCTCCTCTTCGCTGGGATCATCGCTCTCATTTACATCAGCGTCCAGAGTGAGTTTTTCTTGATTCTGCTCAGTCAAAGTAATGACAGAACTATTGACCTCACTTTATAATATTATGGCATCATGAATGCTCAGTTGCTGTTTTGCTTTGCCCCTGTAACAACAGTGAAAAATGACAAAGCCAGATGGAGAAGTGAGAGGTGGAAGTTGATGGAGGAGAAAAAAAATCTATCAGACAGTGGTGCTGAACTCAGGAGACAAAGGAATCGTTTGTGTGACAAGTTCTGTGGTGAGTAAAATATTACCATCCATATCATATCATATATATTTTTTTATTAATCCTGTATGAGCTGGATTTAAGTTGCCCCTCCTTTTTTAAGATGAGATAAACAAAGTACACTGACCTGGGATTGCCACAAATTTAAGATGACAGTAAAAACAGACCAGACACGATAGTAAGGTAGAAATTGTTGTTGCCCTGACAACCAAGGCAGAGCTGTAAAAATACAGAGTAGTGATAAAAATGAGGCACTGATGTAGTTATAAAGTTAAATGTCTCTGTTCAGATATGGGTTTTGTTTGAATTTGAATGAATTTAAAGTTAAATATCAAACAAGTCACTTTGGCCACATGTTTTTTCAGTAACCATCAATAGTTGAAATACTGCATTGTGTTGGATCTGATTCAAATGTCTCATCTTTCCAAATCCAGGGAACAATGACAAGAAGTGTCTGAACCTGTGTGGGTCTGGCAATCCCTGACACAGCAGGGAACAGGGTGGGATTTGATGATTGAACACCACTGGACAGAAAGAATCTTGTGATGGAAATAATATTCTATAATTTTATCATCTCTGTAAATGTACACTGAAAGTTTTCTTTTTTTCCACAATAAATTCTTAATCTTTTCAATGGTTTCATCCATCCAATGTTTTTTGTAATTCCCAAATCTTCATTATGAAATCAATATTCTAACACATTTTTGGAAAATTAAAATAAGAGTTTTTTCAAGTTTGTGTGTGTGTGTGTGTGTGTGTGTGTGTGTGTGTGTGTGTGTGTGTGTGTTGCTGCAGGTAACAGCTCATCGTTTTATTTTTACATAAACCACATGAGGATTTTATTGTGACAAAGAAAAACAACAGAGTAAAGATGGAAATGGCTGGAAAATGTTCAATTGTTTTTTTTTTACCCAAAGAAGTTACCAAAGATAACCTTCACTACCACATCCTGTAGTGTCCTATTTTGTCGTTGTTATTATTATCAGAATCAGAAATACTTTTTTTGATCCTCTTGCAATGCTTTTGAAATACAGCTACTCCCATTAAAAAAGTGTTTGATAGCAGAAAAAGTAAATAAGAAAGGCATAAGTATCATAAAGAAATTGAAATATAAGCACAATGTATTAAGTATGTGCATCCAACTAAGAAATAAATTATGTAGAAATAACGACAGAAGTTGTGGGTTATTGCACAAATTGCACAAAGGTAATATTGGCGCCTTTTTGCTTGAAATCTAAAATGAGTCTGGAGTGAACCCAGAGATACCAAGAATGAATAGTTGTACAGTCTGACGGCCACAGACAGGAATGATTTCCTGTGGCACTCAATCTGAAAAATGGATGGGACTCATTGCCTACGAAGACCTGGAGCTTGGACAGCATTCTCCTGTTTGGTCTGTTAGTTTCAGTTTCCTTCGGCCTGCTGCCCCATCACACAGGCTAGCACTGGCCACCACAGACTGGTAAAACAGCCTGAGCATAGTCCGGCAGACGTTGAAAGACCTCAGCTGCTTCTATTTTCTGAAGCTACTGTGGTCCGGTTAATTTTAATTCTGTGCAATGTCCACACTGACCCCTTTGATGGAAATGGGGGTCACTTTCCTAAGATCCACAACATTTATTTGGTCTTCACAAGCCTGTTCTATTGTTATAATAATTATGTTATTATGTTGTTGTTGTTGTTGTTGTTGTTATGTGTTTCTCTTTTAAATAAAGTAAAAGGCCTGGATATTGCTGTGAATGGCACTGTGGCTGTGGCAAGATAACTTCAGTGTTGTTTATTATTTATTCCGTTATCCCTGAACTGTTCAACAGCAAGGCCTTCAACTTGAGAGGATCAAATGGCATTTGGACCATGGTTATTTTGCAAATCTTTAAACCCTAGTTGTCCAAAATAAGAATGATAAATTATACAAATAACAGCTAGTCGCCATGCAAATCCATTTATCGTTGCATATGTATTCTCTTTAAGAATCATAACTGATGTAACTCTAATGGCTCTCGTGAACAGTTCACAAACCGTTGTATGTATGTTCTGATAATAGGGTTTGGTTATGATAGTGGTGATTAGGGGTCAGTGTCCACACCTGTGACTTGTTTGTTTGTAATTAGTGACTAAGTATAAATTGTCATTGAGTATCTGGAGGAAGTCTTGCATTCCTCTAGAGCTGTACTGATTTTACGTACACTGAAGTAGTTCAACCATGAACAATGAAAAGTATCTTAAAGATTTTAAGAGTTACTCAAATACTTTAAAATGTCAGAATTGTCTGAATTGTTCAAACTGTTAAAAAATGGTGATACTGTTAAAAATAATCTGCCAGGGTATGCAAAGTTTATTTATTTATTTATTTTTGTTGTTAATGTGTGTAATATGATTTCTGTTACAGCTCTCATCTAAACCACTGTAAATATCCTGCGAAGTAAAATAGTGCCACAGGGACGCCGGTGTTGGTCGCGCATGGATACAGTGTTATCCGCCGCGGTGGATGACTTCACATCCGTCCCTCCCCACAGATCCTGGTCGGCCGGCATTTTCTTTTTGTTTTCAGGCTCTGACTTCTGTCCTCAGATTAATCATCCGAGTTGTTGACCGGCCTTAGGGACTCAGACAGACTTCTGCCACACTCCTCTGCTGCACAATGCCCGGGTTTTCAGACAGAGATCGCGGCAGAGACAGAGGGTGAGTCATGTGACAGCTCCGTTAGCACGGGCGGTTAGCCGTTAGCACCGGGATGCTGTCACCACAGGCGGTGTCTTTGCTCAGCCCTTTACCGGCCACTAACCAACACACTCGGTCTGTTTTCCACACTCACTCACCTGTGTGAACTTGAACGCTGTTTTATTGCTGCACACAAGTCCTGAATTTTGTTTATGTAATGCTTGTCGCTGCCGTGTCGATAAGAGGTAAAATGGCAGGCAGTGTGTGTGTGTGTGTGTGTGTGTGTGTGTGTGTGTGTGTGTGCGTGTGTGTGTGTGTGAGCAGCTAACACGGCGCTGTGCTCGACATCTGTGACGCAGTGGTGTCTCCACATCTGACACTAAGATTTGTGTCGCAGAGGCCCAATTTATTTTTAACAAGCCTTTTTCCAGCAGCAGCGGTGTCGGCTCTAGTGTCTCCCGTGAAAGCGTGACGTGGACCGGCTTTCTCGTGTCTGTAGTCAGAGCAGGTTCATCTTCCCCATGTAAACGTCCTACATGTCAGTCAGGCACCGCGCACATCACGCCACAAGTAGTTAGACACACGACTTATTACAGTTTTTCATAAGAGACGTATGTGAATGGTGGTTTTTGACTGGGGACACAATATTATTAAACATGAAATCAACACAACATGAGGGTTAGAGTCCTGGAAGCACAGCTGATTCGAAATGTGTTTCAAGAATTATGATGCCCTCAGTTTATCTTTTACCTTAAAATATTTGAGTATAAATGATAAGTATGGAGTCAGAAAACAGCACACTAAAAATTGTTTGCATGAAAAACAGTCCAGTGTATTACTTTTGCATGGAAATGAAGAGCAGTGTTTCACCAAGCGTAACCATGGTTGAGTGAAATTACAACCCTAAAACTTAGTCTTACATGAAATAAAATCCCCAGCAGAAGGCAAGCCTTGTTAGAATGAATGCAACACTTAAAAGATCACATTTCAAATCATGCAAAGTCTCCAAGACATCTCATGTATCAGCTCGTTTAAGTAGTGCAGCAACATATATGAAAATATGTTGTTGTATGGATGATTGTTAAGAATTACTGGATATGTTGTGAAATAAATAGTTATGGAAGCTCTCAGTAATTGCTCAGGTGGCTTTTTTTTGTCCATCCAAGTCTCAAAAGACTCCCTGGTCTTAAACTCATTGGAAATAAGAAATTTCAATCCATTAAATGTTTGACAGTTTTGTTCAAGGGATAAAAACAAATGTCAATACAATGCAACGCACTGTTGGTCAAACCCTCTCCTTCACAATTAGGTTTATTAGCATGAGCTAAAGATGTAGTGCTTTTTTGATCATTCACTGTGCTTCTTGATGTGTGTCTTCTAAACAAACAGATATGGCGGAGGACCCCCTCGCTTTGGTGGTGGTGGAGGAGGCAACAGGGGTGGACCTCCTCCAGGGAAGTTTGGCAACCCTGGCGAGAGGCTGCGTAAGAAACACTGGAACCTCGATGAACTTCCAAAGTTTCAGAAGAACTTCTATCAGGAACACCCTGATACTGCTCGAAGACCACTTGTAAGGCTTCTTGAAACTAGCACTCAACCTCAAAACTACACCCCTACCAATGTACACAGGCTTATTTGTTCCTATATTGATACCAGTCGAATTAAAATTCCACTTTCAATTCCAGCAAGAGGTTGAACAGTATCGTCGGAGCAAAGAGGTAACTGTGAAAGGCAGAGACTGTCCAAAACCAATCTTGAAATTCCATGAGGCTGCTTTTCCAAGTAAGTATGGTTCAGGCAGTCATCTTGAACACTCCTTTACTGTTTTGCTGACACTTGTTGAATTATATGCAGCGATGTAAATTGCTTGTTTTACTTTTGCAGGCTACGTCATGGACATCATAAGTAAACAAAACTGGACTGAACCAACTCCCATTCAGTCCCAAGGCTGGCCTGTCGCTCTGAGTGGCAAAGACATGGTTGGCATCGCACAAACTGGGTCTGGGAAAACCCTGGCAGTAAGTGACAGATGTGATATTTTTTTTCTCGTGCACCTCCTTGTAAAACTGGGTTCATTTCACTTTTCCCCCAAAGAAATTGAATATCACAAATAAGATAGACACCATGTTACATCTTGAATCAACTTAAACCATCATGTGCTAATTGACAATTCTCATGTTGTTACAGTGAATGACTCCTAGACACAGTAGCATCAAATTCTTGATATATCCTCGCTCACTTTGGGTCATGTTAAAAACAGATTCTTCTAACTTGTTTGTTTCTTTTTGTAGTACCTTTTGCCTGCAATTGTGCATATCCAACATCAGCCATTCTTGGAGCATGGAGATGGACCAATAGTGAGTAAACATTGATGTGACTAACGTTGTACGAACAGCTCAAATGAAATTGCAGTGTATGGTGCAAAAACCAGACAATCTCAGTATATGAACTAAGAGCCAAGTCCAAAGTGATGCTGAGTTCTGGAAACAGAGCCCCCTAAGTCTTGAGGTGATCACCTCCCAAGAGTCACATGAAGAGGAACTATTTCTCAGTTCAGCATTTATTCAGGTCAAAAGTTTACAGTGCTTGGGTGGGTGGTATTATAATTTATGTTCTGTATACCATAAAATGATTTGTACTGTTGAAGATCAAAACTCAATTAAAAAAGAAAAAGTTTTCAGTGCTCATCTCAATAGAATGATCCCTGATCTCAAGGTGTTTTGCATTTTTATTCTACACTTTTGTTGGGTTAAGCTTTGTCCTTGCTTTCTATTTCCCACTTACTACTGATTGACATAGTTGTCTCAACTCACTGCTATCATCACATTTCAGGAACGTGGGTGTGTGGGTGCTTTAGACTAGACAGATGCTGATCAAACAGTAGAAATTAGAAATAAGATAACAGTTCTTTCCTTCACCATCAACTTTTCAAGTCATGCATGCAGATGTGAAAATTACAGTCCAGAAAAAAATTGAACTTGTGCATTTTTCCACAGTGCTTGGTGCTGGCACCAACCAGGGAGCTGGCTCAGCAGGTGCAACAAGTGGCTGCTGAATATGGCAGAGTGTCTCGTCTCAAGAGCACCTGCATCTACGGAGGTGCTCCAAAAGGACCTCAGATTAGGGACCTTGAAAGAGGTGAGCTGAATGAGTTGTTCTTTTCTCTCTGTTGCTTGATTTAAGTAGCTCTTCTCTGATCTCTGGTGTTTGTTTGAATCTGTATTCTTTTACTCTTTTTCTAGGTGTTGAGATTTGCATCGCTACTCCAGGTCGACTCATTGACTTCCTGGAATGTGGTAAGACTAATTTGCGCCGTTGCACTTACCTGGTGCTGGATGAAGCTGACCGCATGCTGGACATGGGATTTGAACCTCAGATCCGCAAGATAGTGGAACAAATTCGGGTGGGTCATAGTTTGATAGTTGAACGTGTCTCTTTAAGTATGTTGGCATGACCTCAATCCTCTCTACACAGAGGAACTAACTCCTGAACTTTCCTCTAACACTCTTTGATAAGCTGCTAAAGATACCAGATATGCAGCTATCACCGTTTTTCACCAGTTATGTCAGTATTAAATACTCATAAAACACAAAAGTGTCACATATCGCTGAAGTCCTTCTCTCTGTCCTCCTCAGCCAGACCGTCAAACCCTGATGTGGAGCGCCACCTGGCCAAAAGAAGTTCGCCAGCTGGCCGAAGACTTCCTGAAAGACTATGTCCAGATCAACATCGGTGCACTGCAGCTCAGTGCCAACCACAACATCCTGCAGATTGTTGATGTTTGCAATGACATGGAGAAGGAGGACAAGTGAGATGATGACACCTGCAGTTATCTCAAAATCACCAACTTTTTGTATTTTAGTCCATAGGCAAAACTTCTTTTTCTCTCCTCTGTCAGACTGATCCGTTTGCTGGAGGAGATAATGAGCGAAAAGGAGAACAAGACCATTATCTTTGTGGAAACCAAAAGGCGTTGTGATGAGCTCACCAGAAGGATGAGAAGAGATGGGTAAGGACCTCCACTTCATCTCCTTGAGGGAACAGAGTGCTCAGACTTCTTCCTGTGTTCTTTAACATTTAATCTGCCTGTCACAGGTGGCCAGCGATGGGAATTCATGGAGACAAGAGTCAGCAGGAGAGGGATTGGGTCCTCAATGGTGAGACAGAATAAATTGTACAGCGAGCTGCAAAATTAGCAGTTTTGAAAGTTGCAGTTGTAATTGAGTCATCTTTTGTTCCTCTCCCTTCAGAGTTCAGGTATGGCAAAGCCCCAATCCTCATCGCCACAGACGTGGCCTCCCGCGGCTTAGGTCAGTATGGTTTCATTTAGCTTCTCCTTCTTATCAGTGTTACACTTATTTTAAAGAAAGTGATTTTGCTTTCTTTAACTTTTCTATGCATTTTCTGAGTTTTTCTCACCTTAAGGTGGAGTCTTTGTGGCAGGTGCTAGGCATGACAGTCCCAGGCCTCGAGAGGGAGAAGGATGACATATTGGAAGTGCTCAACTGGCTTGCCACCCAGTGGGCCTAGAGAGGTGAAAGCTCTTGTGTGCCAGTGATCTTCAAAAGGCTGTGTGGCTAAGCCTTTGTCTCTGATATGTTGTTGAAATACACACACATCTGTTCTCTGTCCATGGATTTCACCAGACAAACGCCATCCAGCTGTTTCCAACTCAAACGTAAAAAAAGACATGCTTGATGTTGTGACTTTTGCCTTGCATGCTGTTGTGTTACAGAGCGCTGTATTGCAAGTCACTTGTTTGAGATTTGGAAAAAAAAAATTAACCTTTTGGAGCTCATACCACATGGCATGGGTGCTTGTGAGCCTGTCAAAGCTTTCAGTTGTTTTCTTTTCCTGTCAAAGCGCTGGATTTTCTTGAAATGGAGAGAGCAGTTTGAAATTTTTTATTTGTTTCTGAAAATTGATGAGACCTGGCACATGTGTTTAAGGGGTAGTGGGATCACCTAGTGAGAGGAGAAAGAGAGTGAGACAGCTCAAACCAAAGTTCCTCCCTCGCCTGCGTTTTAAAGTCATGTCGAGACCTGCCAACGAGAGACATTTTCTCAAGTGAACACTGGCTTCTTGAAGGATCTTGCCTTGATGAGACTGATGAAGTGGGTGGGGGAATTGTTCTGTGCTCGGCGAGGGGTCCCACAGGGGTCAATGCTTGGGCCTTTTACGTTTTTTTGAATGGGGCCCCTGCTCAAATTAGTACTTGGTCTATTTTGTCTTGGCAAGACGTGCAGTGCGGCCTTTTAATATCAAGCTTCTTTTGAGAGTGTACTGGGAAAAACGGACCTGCAAAAAGTACCACAGATTGGTCCTATATTGGCACATGAGGAGGCCCCAGTGCATTTCGTGGCCCAACTGCGTAGAAGCTCCTGGATGTCACTTGACAATTTGTGGGGGATTTCGCTGCATTGGGAAAGGACTAGTGAATGCATACTCCTTTATGGTAAGCCTTAAATCCATTTTTTTTTTCTCCCTTGGTTAACAAAAGGGAGAGTGAGGGTCTTTTGGGTCATTTTGATTATGGTAAGCAATTGGAGTGTGCATCGTTTCTCTCTTCCCACAGTAGTATTCCCATGGAGTAGATGTATGAACAATGATATGATGTTTTAACACGTTTCCCTCCACAGCCTTATGACCTCTTCCTCCCCTCAGCCTTCACAGCTGCTAACTTTTCCCCTTTGATCTGGCTGTTGTGGTGTGCAAAATCCTGTGTGGCCTCCATGTTTTGTTTTGCCACACTGCAACACTTTTACAGATGTGGAGGATGTGAAATTTGTCATCAATTATGACTACCCTAACTCCTCCGAGGATTATATCCACCGCATTGGACGCACAGCCCGCAGTCAAAAAACAGGCACAGCTTACACCTTCTTCACCCCCAACAACATGAAACAAGCCAGTGACCTTATCTCTGTGCTCCGCGAGGCCAACCAGGCCATAAACCCCAAGCTGATCCAGATGGCAGAGGACAGAGGAGGTAATTGTGTACATCAATAAACATGCTAAAAGGGAATGCTATGCAGTGACCCAGAGAGGGGATTTTATTTCTTTCTCAATGCAATTTTTTGATTTGTTTTTAGGCACACGTCACTAATCACTGAAATAAACCTAAAACAAAACCCACTGCTCTCTGTTTCTCAGGCGTTGGTTGTCAAATATGGTAAAACCAACGTTAACCTGTAGCTGTCTCAAACCAGGCTGGATAATAAATGACATCATAATCATTCTTACAGCAGGTTGGGGTTTTGATTACACCTCGCTTACAAAATGAGGTTATGCAAAAGCCCCCTCGTTATGACACTGACTAACTTATGAACTTTTCTAAAGCTTTCGAGGGGCCTGATAACGTCTTCAGAAAAATGGAGCCTATGGAATTTTGCATTTAGTAATTTTATTTGTGTTTTGGGGGGAAAACAAAGGTATTCTGTGACATTGATGCTTTAAAGCGATAATACAGCAACTTTTCTCAGGTCATGCAGATGTGATGTAAAAGATATTTCAGTGTTATCATTTATTTTTGAGGATTGGTTCATAATTGTGTAATGATCTTGTAAGATTTGTTTGATGGAACCTTTCCAACACGGTGATGCTGTTGCTATGGTGAACACTCCCCCTCCCTTCATTGATTTTTTTTTATTTTTTTATCCTGTCTCTATCTCCTCCAGGTCGTGGAAGGGGGGGAAGAGGTGGCTACAAGGATGACCGTCGGGATAGGTATTCTGGGGGTGGGAGAAGCAACTATGGGGGCGGTAGCTACAGGGACAGAGACAGTGATAGAGGGTTCGGCAATGGGCCCAAGAGTGCCTTTGGTGGCAGTAAGGCCCAAAATGGTGGCAACTATGGGGGTAACAGCGGCAACTCCAGCGGTAGTTATGGTAACAACAGTTATAACAACAGCAATGGACAGGGTAACTTTGGTGCTCCGACAAACCAGGTGGGTGCCTTTGGTAACCAAAGCTTTCAGGGTCCCCCTCAGTTCGGGGCCATGCAGAGGGCTGCTCAGAATGGCATGAACCACCCTCCGTTTCCGTTTAACTCACAGCCGCCACTGCAGGCCCAACAGCCACCACCCCCGCCACCAATGGTGCCCTACCCCATGCCTCCACCCTTTCCTCAGTAGATCTGATGTGCACACAGTAAATGGAACCAACATGATTTTTGTTTAGTCCTCAAATCTTCCAGTATGGTTATTATTGCTATTATTATTATTCTAATTATTATTATTCTCATTATCCTTTGTACTGTTTGACTTTGTTTTGCTTACAGCCGGGTTGGAAAAATTCAAAAACACCCAGAGCATTAAATGGAGTCGTAGACACGTCTCTTGTGGAGCAATTTTGGTTGCTTCACTGTTCCTTGAATTATTTTTGTTACATTCCTCAGTAATTTATTTTTACTAGGTAATGCAGTGCTTTCAGTTTGTGGTATGTCAAAAGTGATGTTATAAAAATCATATAAAAGGGTGTGTGTTTGCCCTTTTAAATAAAAATAATAAAATGGGACCTTGGTATAGTGTTTTCTGTGGGACACATGGGTCAGGAGAATGATTACAGCCAGATGTTTTTTATAAGTTGGGCTTTTATCCCTAAACACAACGTGCCCTCGCACTGTTTGATGAATTGACTAATTTTTGAAATTATTCCTGATTAAAAAAAAAAGGAGGAAAATAAAGGAGCAGTTTGTATTGGCATGCTGAATATGAGGTGAGTTCCAAGAAGCATTGTGCTGTAGACATACAAGCTAGAGTAATAATTTAGGCTCTGTTGATTTTGTTTCAATGTCAAACACAACAATAGAAATTTCAACTACTAGATTGCAATGCGTAGAAAAGTTTGAAAATAACAAATATCCTGATGTTTTTCCTCACTGAAATGCAACATACCATAACAGTGTGATTTGTGATTTTGAAACGGTCAAAAGGTATTTGGGCTGCACCTGTTCAAAAAGTCGAGAGTGCTTTAACAAGTCAAATTATGGTGGCCCTGAAGTGCACAACAGCAAAAAAAAAAAAAAAAACCATGAATAGAAATTGAAAACCAAAAGAAGACAGATGCAAACAGTCAAGACATTAACAAAGAGAGAAATTGCAACATAAAGGCATTGAAATCTTACAATTCCCACGTTATTAATAAAGAGGAAGCTCAATTAAAATATAATGTAAAAAGAATAACAATATTGAAACAGATGGGATGTCTACACAGTAACAATCAATAATGAATAAGAGAGACAAAAAACAGTTGTTTGGAAAAGGCAAGGGAGTAAAATATTAGATGACAAGCAGCAAAGTGATAAATGAGAAGATCATGAAGAAAATAAAAATTGTATCATTAATGTCAAATCACGTCAAAATAAGTCAGTAAAAGACTCCAATGGATGGTTGACCTGAATCTATTTGCTTTATCTCCACGGGAATGTTGTTCATGTAGATAAAATATCAAATGTTGAATACATAGAATATGAACTTTTTATTACATCAATTATTTGCAACCTGGTTTGCCCCATAGACTGGTTTGCCCATGGCCTGTATCATGACGTGGCCCGGGAAGCTGAACGTATCACGTGACGTAAAAGCATGTAACCCGGTTGTGCAGCTCTTCCTACCGGGTCAGAAGTCACGTGTGTCTCCTGTGAATTTTCAAACTCCATCCTTGGTTGAATTTCTCAGCATGAGGCTCAAGTTAGTTTTCTCCATTAGGTCGAACTCAAACAATCCGAGCTCGTGTGGCGGTTTTTATGTCACGCAGAGTTTTCACGCTTCCCCGCAGGGTTTCGTGTTTTGAGCCATGACTCTCCGTGTGATCAGACTTCCAGACTGAGAGCTTCTCATCATGCTGACTCTCTGTGTCACAAACTTCCTCTGGAGACGTCTGTCAGTGTTGGGGACTTCACGGTGCAGTTTGGCTCTGCAGATGAGCACATCATGTGATCAGGACGTGGATCAGACCAGGACCCTGCTGCAGCTCTGTGTGCACAGGTACTTCGTCTCACCTGGTGACGTGAACACAGGGCTGTTTCAGCGCGGGCTGAGCTGCAGCTACGGGCCTCTGGGCATGGAGCTGAGGAGGAACCTGCTGGAGCAGTGGTGGAGCTCAGTGAGCAGGAGCACAGCTCAGGTCTTTGGGATTGAAACTCTGAGCAGCAGCAGCTCAGTGGACATGGACACAGACAGACCAGGGCCACAGCTGAGAGTTGTTAACTATGAAAACATCAAGCAAATACTGGAGGAGAAAGACTTGAACAAAGATGTGCTCACACAGAAGTTACTGATGCTCCTCCAAAGATCCCCCACTGTGAAAACAAACTTATTTCAAGGTACAACACTGCACCACACCAAACAGTTTCAGCCTTCTCCTTTATTTAACATGTGTTACACGAATGTACACAATGTGTGCCAAAGTATTATGCAAGGTGGAGATTAAGAGCATATAACTTGAAAAAGTGGCATGAAAAATAAAAATGAAGCACCTTTTTAAATGTTTTGCAGATTGAAAATCATATTGAGAAGTTCAAACTTCATCAAAAACTATTAAGTCCAACGTAACCTCCTTTCTTTTCACTGAGGGTCTGAAGTTGCTGTCAATCAGGTTGAGATTGGGTGAGCAGGCAGACCAGTTTTTGAGGGGATCGTTTTTTAGGCGCTGAGGGGACAAACAATCTGTGAATCTAGGAATGATGTGAGGCCTGTTGCACTGATGTGCATCGACACTTTGATCTTCTTCACTTTAGCTCATTGTCTTTTCCACCACGGAAAGAAATTTGCCCTAAGAATAATGCAGTACCCCTGAGAATTCACTTTTACAACATCCTGAACCCAGAAAGGAGCAACAAGTGCATCATCAACAATGACAGCTCAAAACACAGCACTACCACTTTTTACTGATATGTTTTTACTCAGTGGAAAATGCCTTTTCCTTTCAGACCTTTAATTCTTGATGGTTCTCGTCTTGATGATGTTTAACTAAATGATGCATCATACTAAAAACAGCAGCTGTCCAGTATTTCAAGAATAGATCCCCTGCAAAATGGTTTGAAACATGGTTTGATGTGATGTGATATGAACTGATATGAACTGATATGACATAAACAGCCTTTGTTATGCCTTAAATGGGTTTACGTCCACTTATCAAATGACACATTTTTAGGATTGTGTTGGTTTAATGTTAAAGTAGCTTTGAGCTATACACATCCAAAATGGACTTCCTGCAACAAATGCTGGATGATATAAAATCAGTGTAGACACCTCTGACATTTTCAAAGGATAATACTAATCCAAGTAACACTTTTGAATTCATTGTGAAAGAAACAACATTGATTCAGACCAGTTTGTTCTCAGGTGCCTTGGAGCAGTTTGTGCCCTCTCTTGAACTGGTGAACAGGAAGCTGCCTTTTGGCCTGGCTGAAGCTGGTCCGTGTTTTCAGCCCGCGGATGGCTCTGGTTGGTGAGGCTTCACTTCATGTCTTGTTTGTCTTTGTGGTAAAATCTGTGGCAGATATGTTTGAATGTGATATTCAGGCTAAAGCAGTTTGAATTATTAAAAAAAAAAAAAAAAGAAAGAGTTATAATAAAATCGAAGGCTTAGACTTGAACGTGTTTGTCACAATGAATCAACTAAAAAAAAACATATTGAAAAAGGTAGCATATTTTATCGTAGTTAATTGTTGCACCGCCAACATGGAAGGTTTTTCGTTGCCAGAGTTCCTGGCATACCGTTGCTCAGCCGGTGGATGTACAAGGGCATCGTTGTGTGCAAATTATGCAACAGAAATTTACATTTCACCATAGCAAGTTTTTGGCCTCCAGTATCACCTCAATGCCTAATATGTAGCAGCTGTAGACAAAATAAGGTGGCAGCAAGTAGTAGTGTCAGAGCTAGTCTAAATACCAGCGTGCAGTGTCACTAACATACGCTCGAGTTTACAAAAAGTCCTCAAAAACTTTGATTTATGAGCCAAGCATTGGGACACTGTCTGGTAGAAATGCAGTCACACTCCATAAGCTGCATCTAACATTTAAAAAGTATATTTGACTGAAAATAAACATGATTGATTTTTCAAGTTTATGTCTATTTATTGATTCAGTCATCTTTCAAAATCCATTTTGATCAAAAAGTTTTGTGTCTCATGATAAACGTTGATTTGTGATTAAAATGTGATCAATTGCTCTTATTTAAAATTTTTCAAATATGTTATTTTTTAATTGTGTCCCACCACTTATAACAGCTACAAAATGTGTCATCAAGTTTATCCACCCATAGTTTCGAGTTACTTCATAGTGTGAGCATTTTGTACACTCAGTAATAATATTTGAAAAACTTGATGCCGCTCTAAAAGCATAAACTGCAGTTATTTTACTTCATATTTAAACACTTGACTTTTTGTGAAACACTAGTTTTATAGATTATTAGCATAAACTTCACAATATGGATGTTAACCTTTGCACTATAAAGTATTTTCAGTCGCTCCAATTTTTCTCACAGCCAAACAGGGCTGCATCCCAGTTTGTGTTGTATCTGAGGACTGTTCCACACGTTAGCCACTAGGGGGCAGACGATAGGCATTAATTATCTGCAGCTTAATTAGACAGAGAATATCTGTCGTTCGTCACAGACTGGTGCTCTTTACAATTCCACTAGATCAGAGAGTGTAGCTGTGGGGGCTGTGCTTGGCTCTGGGGGCTTTTTAACATGTAAAGCACTTTGTGCTACATCTTATTGTATGAAAAGTGCTATACAAATAAAGTTTGATTTGATTTGATCTGAGAGCGTGAGCTGTTTTTCTTCCAGTCCCGCTGAGGTCACACAGACGTCTCTGGTGTGGTTCTGCTCTGCTCGTACGTCCTCTCAATGGCTGGATCACTGGACAAGACAGAGACTAAAATGGTGGAGGAAAGTGAGTATACAGGGCAATATTTTTGAGTGTAAATGTGCAGACAAATGCAGCCTTGAGAGTTTCCTCTCTACTTTTGTCACAACATTTCAAAAGCTTTAAAAGTCAACGACAGCTGTGAAATGAACAATCCATGTCTTTCCAGTTCGCCCTGTCTCCATCAGACTTCAACAGCAGCGATGTTCCTGAGGGGGAGCTGGAGGAGGACGCATCTCGTGGTGTGAGGATCTTCTACAACTTCCCTTGGGGGCAGGAGACGCTGGAGACGCTGTGGAACAGAGGAAACAACCAACTGCTACAAACACACAAAGGAGCACGGTCCAAACTACAGGTCACCTGCTGCTTTGATGCTATGAATGCTTTTTTTTCTTTTTGAAATGCATTTGATGTCCAATTAAGGTAAATTTGGAGCCCCAAGGTCGGCAAAACTTCATTGTGTAAGTATGCTGCTGGAAAATAGCTTGTAAATCCTTACTTGGTTTTCCATGAAACATTTTTTGAGCAGTTTACAGACAGGTTGAGGGATTTCCTCATTATATGGTAATGTAGCAGTTAGGAAATACGATATGTACACGAATAGCTCAGACATTTTATTGCTTCACATTAATAGTTGAAATATTGGAAAGCAGAATAGCCTAGTCTTTTATTAAACATTTCAGTTTTTCTACAAATCACTTGCAGCTCTTTAACTCTGTTGTTACCTGTCCGCAGTGCACTTAGTACATGCTGTGTTTGTGGTCTTTCAGTGTCGTGATGGCCGCAAGTCCATTCCTCATGTTATTTCTGTCACTGCCAATATGGATCGTGGAGTCATGGCTTTTCTATCCAACTCACTGCAGCAGCTCAAAAAAGGAGGCAGCAAGCAGAAGCTGCAGCAAAGACAGGTGATGACTCAAACTGTTCACAGGAGGCTTTTTTCCACTCACACATCTACTCTCTTTTTAGATGTGACTTTACTTATCCATCACTTATCTGTGGTCCTCCTGGGATTTCAGGTTCTGAAGTTACATCCAGTGTTGGCCCCGGTCAAAGTGGCCCTAGACATTGGCAGGGGAGCCACTGTGGAGCTGAGGCAGGTAAGAAAACATGCTTAAACATCAACCAACAATAGATAATTGTCAGGGGGGTCAATATTGTCTTCCTAAAATCTGTGAATAACTCTTAAAAGAGTGAATGAAAGCCACTTTGAAGAAAAGGTGATACAGTCAGCGATTAAGTTTTAATCAACTGTGTTCAATCGAGAAGCACTGGAAACATGTTTTTTTACAGGTTTGTGAAGGGCTGCTGCAGGAGTTCATGGAGGCTAAGATCTCTGCATGGCCAGGATACCTGGAAACTCTGCCGACGTCAGTGGAGCAGCTGAACTCAAAGTAAATGTCAATTCATCAGTGCAACAGAGGCAAAAGAGATTCTCTCCTTATCCGTGTTTCTTTTGGTGTAAGCAGACTGATGTGTTGTTCCATTTCAGGTATGATGAGATGGGAGTGCTTTTTAGCGTGGTGGTGAGTGAGAACACACTGGAGAACGGCCTCTTACAGGTTCGCAGCAGAGACACGACCATCAAGGAGATCATGCACGTCTCTGAGGTCAAGAAGTTCCTCTGCAGGTATATTTCTGCAGCAGACAAC
The DNA here is from genome assembly GCA_008086565.1 of Thalassoma bifasciatum. NCBI lineage: Eukaryota > Metazoa > Chordata > Actinopteri > Labriformes > Labridae > Thalassoma > Thalassoma bifasciatum. The sequence continues at coordinate 97,704 of RPOG01001840.1, forward strand.
ATGTGAGTGAACCCTTTGTTCAGGGACCTTGAAGGAGCTTCAGGACACTTTGCTGCCACTGTTTTTGATTCCTACAAACAACATGCACCTAAAAGTGGAGGAATGACTTTCTTCTGTGCTCAGCTCTCAAATGTTTTTAGTGTGTCAGACACTGTGATAGCAGAGTGCTCTATATTTTCTATGTCAAAGACTCAGATAAATGTTACATGTGGCTCCTTTCCTGTTTTGTATTGAATTAAACTAAAAATCTCTGGTTTACTTTGGGGTTGTGCTGATCTTGATGTTTGTCCAGCCTGGTGTTGTCATTCTTTACTGAGTTATGTCATTTTAAAGCCTCAAAGTGAAAAAGAGATCATCAGTTGATACAAACAGAGAAGACGGGCATCATGCTGCCTGTTCATAAAATTGCCATAAGGGGGTGATATTGCTTCATTTTGACTGATTGAAGGCTCTCCCTAAACCAGATGTTATTATATATTAAAAAAATGATTTTGAAAACAAATAAATACATGCCAAAATAATATAATAGTAGACAGATGTTCTTAAAAAGATCATAACTGCTTTAGGGGGCTTTCTCTATACATTTTGCCGGTCTCAATGCTGTTTTGATTATAGTAATACCAGTCCTGTATCTAGTGCTGCAAATATTTGACATTATCCCAAGATTCTTTCCCAAATTACAAACAGGTCATGACCCACTAATGCTACATGACTTACATTATGATAGACTTAAGAGTCTGATCTGATCTTTACTCACCATGTGTACAGAACTTGGCAGCATTTTGAAAGTTTGTGTTAAAAACACACTTTGGTTTAGCTGGTAGAAACCTTGCACAGAGCCAAACTCTCGTTAGACAGAGATCCGCTGAAACTCTGCAAGCGTTGGAGAGAAAGAGATACTCAATCAGTAGTGATGCATATGATGACAGTGAGAATGTATGGCACCGCCTCGAGTCAACTACAGCGAGTCATCCCAAAAAGGTCTGTGTAAATAACATAAATTTAAAACACGAGAAAAGACAAACACAACAAATTTCATGTAATCTTTTTTTTTTTTTTTTAACATCTTTTCATTCTTTTTTCACTCACAAGTAATCTTTTTTATTATTGTTATTTTTTTATTATTATTATAATTTTTTTTTTAATTTGCTCAGATTTTTTTGAATAGTAAAGGCCTTTGTTTATGGTTTATGATCATAATCTTCCTCCAGAGTAGCAAGGCCCCGTTAAATATCGCGATAGTTTGACCCTTGAGTCTCTGTGCCCACTTCCGGTTGAGCATGTGTGTCTGTAGCTCCTCGTAGCAAATATTAGCTAGAATCAATCAGAGATGGCCGCAGACAAACAAAACGAGACCAAAGTTTCATCCATGGACGAAAAGAAGACAGACTCATCGGACGGAGGACTGGGACTGGAAAGTATCCTTTAATTCGTGGCTGTGGACGTGTTTTTAGTGCAGTAGATCCGTCTGTGGGTGAAGCCTCCTGCTCGTTAGCGCGTTAGGCTACGTGTCACAGTGAAGCAGCTGGTACTGACGGAGATAAAAACCAGGTTTATCCTGCTTTTTACAGACTTTACTGTGTCCATGAAAGATAAATTAACGCTAAACAAGCTGTTTATGCATGATACTGATTTATATGTGAATTTGTGTTGGTGCTAACATCCTTGGGAGCTGCTTTTCTATTTGTTCATCTAAATGACAGTTCAGCCTTGGACATGGGAATAATAGGAAACTACACAAATAACCTTCTGTACAGTTGTCCCTTGACATTAAATCGCAGTTTTGCAAATAATCAAGGAGTCCCAGCAGCAGCATGGCCTCAGACACGGAGACTACCAGAGATATAGGTAAGTTATGACCTATACAGTCTATGGTTATGACCTATATCACACATGATCTATAAAACTCTAATAACGGGACAAGAGCTGCGGAAATGTCTCTGTTAGACACTTGGTAATGTTCAAGTGAACTGTGTCCACACACAAACACACACACAGCAGCAGTAGTACAAGGGACATCATATTTTACAATAAAGACATTTGAATAAGTCATGAGACTGAGTGGTGAATGAGAAAGCACAGAAATAAAATGCTGTTTTTCCTCACCTACATTTTAACAGAAAACATCAAATTAAGCTACTAGCTTCCAAAGAATAAGAGAAGGAAGCAACAGATAAATCATTTGCTATCTTCCAAAACCACTTTTATTTGTTTGAAATAGTAAAAGTGATATATTAATATTTTTTTTAAGTTTATACAATATTAATCCAAAATTTAACACCAGCAACACTAACTCATTTGATTCCTTTCATAGGTTTTTGTACCATGAATTTACAAACACTCGTCCAATCTTTTTAAGACTCCCGAATTGAAAAGAGCATTTGTATGGAGTGTAGAAAAGACTTTAAATAATGAATATTGTAATTAAAGGACAGTAGATTGGTGTGAGCATAAGTAGGGATCAATCAGTAAACAGTTTGTTACATGTAGATCCTGATTATTCAATATATGTCGAGACCTATACAGCATTACCATCGACTTTGGATTTTTTCCTTAAATATTGTCAGTACGTATTTTCTTTATTAACTTATGGTCAATCAAAACCCCAGAAATCCTTGTTTTCTGGTTTTCAAAAACCGTAGATCTTGTTTTCCTGATTTTAAGAGACAATTTATTTACACCAAAAAAAGTCTAGAGAATTTTTAACTCTTTCAGCATCACACAAAGTTTTTTTCTCCCAGTCAAAACTGATTTGTGTCATCTGCAGAACTGACTCAATTCAAGTTATCCCAAACACTGCAAATGTCATTGGTGTTTCTGTGTAATTGTGAAAATTTGTGTTTTGTTTTCAGGGGATATTGCTCTCGCAGACTGCGTCGTCTGCGCAAAACTCTTGGCTTCAAGATGGGCAACAAGCACAAGTTTGTGGGGAAGAAAATAACTGTTGAAATGCTTTCAGACAGCAGGTAAGAAACAGATCTTCATCTGAGGACAATCATGTGTGATTTAGTTAATGTGATTAGAGAGCTTCACATTAAAGCTCAATCCAGTCGAATGAATTTTGCTATCGAACCACAAACCTAAAATCGGATGATCACTATATGTGCTAAAAGTAATGACAGGAAACAGCTGATCACAAACCTGCACCTCTTCAGGTACCTGTTGCTGGTTTTGATGGAGGCAGAGCGAGCGTGGAGCTATGCCATGCAGTTGAAGCAGGAAGCTAACACAGAGCCCCGTAAACGCTTCCATCTATTGGCTCGTCTACGTAAGGCTGCCAAGCACAGTGAGAAGCTGGAGAAGCTGTGTGAGAGCCCCCGAGTGGACGCAAAGACTAAACTTGAGGCACAGGTACGTGGTACAGAGTCACCTCCATTCTGCCTCTCAGAAATATGAGATAGAGAAGTGGTCATTAATCAGTTAGGCCTACTTTTGACTTGAAAAAAAGCTTGTGACAGCCAATGAGAAACTGTTATGCTAAAAAAATGAATAAGTAAACTAGTTTAGAAAAACAACCAATCTGTGCTGGTTGCAGGCGTACACTGCGTACCTGACTGGTATGGTGGAGTTTGAATTGCAGGAGTGGAAACCTGCCATGGAGGCCTTCAACAAATGCAAGTGAGTTAAAGCCTGTCACACAGCTGCTGAATTCTTATATAAAACACTGCAGGTGTGGGTGTGAAATATTGGGCAACCTGTCTTGTGTATGTCAGGACCATCTATGAGAAGCTGGCCAGCGCGTTCACTGAGGAAATGGCTGTTCTGTATCGCCAGCGTGTGGACGAGATTTCACCCAACATCCGCTACTGTGCTTACAACATCGGTGAGCAACACAAAGTAAAGTCACACAGGGAAGGAAAGGAGATCCCCAACAGCCTTCGTGCTTTGCTGTAACTGTTTATTTCCTGCACGGTTACAGGGGATCAGAATGCCATCAATGACCTGATGCAGATGAGACTTACCGGTGGAGGAGGAGGCATGATGGCTGAGAAACTAGAGGTAAATCAAGGAAAAGAAAATGATTTTATTCACTTGTTAACAGTTGCGGTCCATAAGCAGGTGCTGCTCACGTCACATTAAATGAAAAATAAAGTTGCGCAGTAGAGCTCTGGAAAGCACTAAATGTGTGCAAAATATAGATATTAACAAGCTCTCTCACGTGAATTTTTATTTCAGGCCCTGATCACTCAGGCCAGAACCAAGCAGGCTGCCACTATGAGTGAAGTGGAGTGGAGAGGACGGACTGTTCCTGTGAAGATCGACAAGGCTCGCATCTTCCTGTTGGGTCTGGCAGACAATGAGGCTGCTATCGCTCAGGTTTGTTCACTCCTGACTTAGGAGAGGTAGAAAAAAAAATCACTCTCCGCTCCTTGTTTTTATTTGTTAATTTTACATTACAGCAGTGCTCATTTGAGGCTTAGTTTAAGTCTTTTGACAAAAACACCTGAAAGCTTTAGTCTAGTTTAATCAGTAAATGTTTTAGAAGTTCAGGAATTGGATCCAAGGCTGTACCATGAGTTTCAATCGGCATCATTCACCTTTCTTAAAACTTTTTCATGTATAGAATCTTAGTGGGATAATTAAGCCTGGATTCTCCTCTCATTAATAAGCTGCTGTGTTGTCCCAGTTGACCACAGAAAAGATCCTCACACACTGATAAAAGTGGAGTTAAAAAAGAATGATCCTTCACCTTTCACTGAAGTTCTGCTAATAACTTATCTTTCATGAGATTTCAAAGTACAAATTCTTGTTTACTCTGTGGTGACTCCTCAGATTATTTTCTTCAACAGCAACAGTTTGGTTGAATTGAGGCACAGCATTTCTAAAAATTGACACTAAATACATGCTTATCAGTCCACTCTTCATTAAAGCTTTTCTGCATCAACTTTTTGCCTTATGCTCTTAAAAAGGACTGTGAGGAATTTCTAAGTGATCTTGAAAAGGTCTCATCTCTTGATGTATGCCTGATCATAATCCCGAATTTAAAACAACAACCAAATGTTTTAGGAGTCTCTATGACAACCCAACGCTGGCGAACAAAGTTTAGCAGTGAGAAGAGAGATCTGCGTTTTTCTCTGCTGAAAACTCTTCTGTTTGCAGTAATGTTTGTTCCAACCCACATGCAGCAGTTATGCTTCAGTGATCTGTTTGAACCTGAGAGTCCGTCAATAAAATGAGAAGCCAGCTTGGCAGATGTGCACTAGCGGGGTATAGGCACCACTGGCATCACAACTTTTTTTATCTAGTTTTGAAGTTTCTTTACTCTGCAGTCTGCAAGCAGGGGAGGAGCCAGGCATGTCTGCATGTGGACCGTAGTTTCTCCTAGCAACACAGAGCTGCCTGTGAACGTCTGACTGTAAATCATGACTGAGCCTGTTAACGATGTCTTGCACAAATAACAACCTAAATTTTAGAGAAAAAAATATGCCGAACAATCATATCACTTATGATACAATATTCATTTTATTTATTTATTTATTTAACAAGAGCGTGTGGCCCTCCCAGAGTCACAGAGGGAAACAAAAAAACAACAAAAAATGTCCCTTTGACAAATGCGGTTGACAGCCCCTGCCCTGTGCTCATGTCTTTAACATCACAGGAAGTATCTTCTCCTTCACAATATCTAAAGCTCCCAGCAGGTGGTACTCTCCTCTTCACAGTCCTGCATGTCTCATTTAGAGCCACCTCAGCTCATTTGTCACACTGACTGACGCCAAAAGGCCCAGCACACCTACATAGACACACCTGACACACCCACAGCCACTCAGGACTCTGGCATGCAGCCCCTCTCATCGTACAACTGCATTCTGCACATTTCAGCCCACACATGAATACAGGACAACACCCAGAAGGTGTATTAGCAAGACAGATCGGTGCTATTATCTGTAAACACCTTTTTGTTTCAGGGGGGCCTTTTAAAAACAAGCTGCAGCGATTGGGTCAATTGTTGCGGGAAGAGAAAAAAGCTGAAGAGAAAATAATCCTAACTCAGGAACACTCTCCAGGGAGTGAACTTTCAGGTTGACATTTGTCACTCATTATCCTGCTAAGAAGCTAATATCTAAACACAACACCTGACACACAGTTCTTTGCCTCTGGAAACAGGAAACACTGTATTTGGCAACTTTTCAGCCCCTGCAGAGAGACTCAGTCAAGTCTTTGAGTCAGTGTATTTGTCCAGCCGATCCTCTGAAGAACAAAGGATGTTGGGCAGGTTGAGCTGCTCATGAAAGGCGTTGTTAGGGTGTTGGCACAAACGTGTGGCATCAAATATTATCAACCTTCGATCCGTCTGTTTTGGAGTGTCACCAGGAGTTTTCCTCCCTGTTGACAATGAACTCCATGAAACTAACACTGTAACATCCGTCCAGGGAGTTAAATTATTCACTTATTTTTGTTATTTTGTTTTGTTAAGTTTCAAGACAAGAGGTTTAACCTGTTAAATCTCTGTGATTTATCCTCTATCTGGTATATTTCCTCCTACACAGTAACCCCCATGAAAAAAAAAGCATCCTGTAGACTTTTGAAAATCCTTGAGTCTCTGAGTAACACGGGCAGACTCATTGTCCAGGTGTGTCAACCAAAGGAAGGTGAGGTGAAGAACAATCCTGTCATTCACAAAAGTTTGAACCCTGAAACTCCAGTGCGTCTGATGAGTTGTGAGGAGGAATGTACACGCAGCCCGCCAGGCCACATACCTGAGTCTCTCCCCTGTTCGCTACAGACACATACCAGCTGGTACTGTTGCTCTTTGCATAAATCTACTACAACTTCCAGAGCTGGGAAGTATTTAGGCTTGCATGATTGACGTTTACTAGATTTTTAATCAGGTTGTGCTGAATGAAAGTCTGGATATCAAGGCCAACATGTCTAGGGTTTTTTCTGGGGCAGGTCTTGTGTTTATAAGTCTAACAGCAAAGCCCTTGTTGGTATAACACAGGTGACTGTACTGGAAGCTGCAGATTTTTACAGGCTTCAGGTTCATGTTTTCGTCCACAGTCTGTAAATATTTCTTCCTGTCAAGTTCAGTATGAACGTTCACTCAAGTCTTCCCTCCCAAATTCTTTTGAGTGTGAAACCCTTAGACATACTTCAAGAATTCCTCACCCGCCCTAATTGTATCAGAGATAATTTCCTGAAACTATGCACAGTTGGCATTACATAGATAAGCAGTAGATACATTTGTTACAAGTTGAACACTCATCAACATGATTTAAATGTTTGCTTTTGTACAAAACGCTCTGATAATATTCAACCAGCTCTGAGGATTTGGGAGGGGCGACTGCAGCTTTGTGGTTGGGTCACCGTCTCCTATTCAGAAAGTTGAGGGTTAGATCCTCAGCTGCCATTTGAACTTTCCCCAGGACTTTTGTGTATTTCGACCATTGGATTCTAGGATCCAATTCCAGTGTAATTTCCAGACGTCCAGGCAGGAACTTTTGATCCAAGCTGGAACCGAGCTTCATAGTTTGCAAACTAGATGCAGATTAAACCTCTGGGAGAACTCGTGATTGATTTTCCTTCCTTCAACTTGTCTCAAAATACTTCCTAAAATGAAAGTTTATGTTAATCCCCACTTAGTGTAAGGAGGAAAAAAAAAATGTTTTTGTTTAAGTAATGGCTTGGTTTGCTTCAAATCCCTACTATGTCTGTTGTTCAGGCGTCCAACGAGGAGACCAAAGAGCATCTGTACGAGACCCTGCTGGCCGAGTGCAGAGACACCATGCAGGCTGTTAAAGAGGAGCTTAAGAGTGAAGCGGTGAGGATGAAGGGCTGATGTTTGTCAAATAAAGATGTGTTAATCCAGTTTCCTCTTTGGCTCAAAATCACCTGTTAGTCACTGTTTAAAGTTGGACATTTAACTGTAACATGAAACTTCTTTTTGTCGGTCTTTGTAGAAACAACGTGAGAGGAGCTCTGATGGCGACAGTGGCAAAGTGTCAAACCTGCAGTTCCTGCACAGGTAAAAGAAAACCAACATGATAAAGCTTTTAGATGAGTTGCCAAATGCCTGGACCAGATTTCTGTCTCTCTTTCTTTTTTTTAAATATTTTTTGTCCTTTTTGTTTCTTGCTGATGTGACAACTTCTAGTTTTGGTGTTTTGTACAGAAAACTTCATGCTTGTAAATTGATGACCAACTTTATTCACTGAAGACAGGAGTTCCTGTTTAAAGGCCCTGTGAGGACTTTGAGTAATGTTTAAAAAAATTCTTGCTTTGATATCTAGCTGAAGGTCTCTATGATGAGGTCATAGGTTACATCGCCAGGCAAAGTTTAGCAGTGAGAGAAAGATCTGAAAGCACAGGGCTGTGAGTCGCACTAAACAGTCTGCTCACCTTCTGGACACTAAACTACAAACTGAGCTCACAAAGTTTGATTGTTGTTTTGTTTCCAACAACAGCACTACATAACTGCAAATACACTACCTTGTTGAAAAGTTCATAAAAAAAGATCTGCCTGTTAAAAAAAGAAATGCACCTCCTGGCAAAAGTCACAACCTCATGACTGATGCCAGTGGGTGATCCCATGGTGCTCATGGGAAATTGAGTTTTTATCACTGATAGTCCTCACAGTGCCTTCAAACAATCAACTTTTTACATATTTCTGTTTTTAGAAATAGAAGCTGATGGCTATAATGCATCAATACACTGTAGAAGAAGCGCTGTCACCCTCTGATGTTCTTCTTATGCATATTTCTCTATTCTGTTTGATGTAATGACCAAGCTGTTTGTCTTCTGTGGTGCCCGCAGTTACCTGACCTACATCAAGCTGTGCACGCTGGTCAAGAGGAACGAGAGCATGGCCCACACTCTGCAGGCCAAACTGAAGGAACCAGAGGCCGATGAGAACAAGAGAGGGCCTCGTCCACAGGATCTCATCCGCCTCTATGACATCATCCTACAGGTACAGCTCAAATAAATCACTAGTTTTTATCAAGATGGGCTGATGGTTTGAAAAAAAGTCCTCAACCACAGATAATTTGTTTGAAGCTTCCTCACAGTTGCTGTGACTCAGTGTGATGAGCTCTAGTGTCATCAGAGAAAGTGTGCTCTTTAAATTGTTTGACAGTCTGTCACTTCTTCACCATATAACTCACCAGCTTTATTACTCTGTACATCAGCATGCTGTCATCTTTTATCATCACCTTAATTGTCCCTCTTGTTCATTTATCTCTACAGAGTTTGGCTGAGCTCTCCACCCTGCAGGGTTTGGAGGATGACCACACCTTCCAAAAGGAGGTTTCCCTCAAGACTTTGGTCTACAAGGCCTACAGGTCAAAAATAAAACCCTCACGTCATAAAACTGCCAAGATTTAGATTTAACTAACAAGTATTACTGTACTGACTAATCACTTCTCAAACTCAATGCTGTCATCTATTGTCATGTGCCACTAATTATTTCCTCAAAAGAATTTAGAGTAAAATATCCTCTCTTTGTGTCCCCCTGCGTGGTCTCAGGTGTTTCTTTATCGCTCAGTCTTATGTGCTGGTGAAGAAGTGGAGTGAGGCGTTGGTGCTGTACGAGAGGGTGCTGAAATACGCCAAGGAGGTGCAGTCTAAGGCCAAGAGCCTCAACAACAGCCTCAAGGTTGGTCAGAAGAAGAAAACATTGACAGAAAAATGTACCACGACCAGCAAAACATCATAGGAAGGAAAATATTCATATAGATAGACAAAATGAGACCCAGCTGATCAATAGAAATAATCATCTGATTGATTTTGAATGTTTGTACACTCAGTGATTCTTGGTGTTTTCTGGTTTCTGTAGGATCTTCCTGACGTTCAAGAGCTCATTGCTGAGGTCAATGCTGAGAAATACTCCCTGCAGGCTGCTGCCATTTTAGGTGAGAGCATCTTTCAGAGAAACTTTCAGTCTTCTCACAATCAGCAGGTGCCTCTTTGTGCTCAGACTTAAAGTTTGTTTCTTTTTTCAGACACTGATGAGACTGCCGAAGTTCCCTCTCAGCAGCAGGTGAAAGACAACACGGTAAGAGCTCAGGACCAGATGCTGGTTTCTGTTCATCACTGGACTCACTCTTTCTGTGATTTCATAATTTCCACTTTTTGATGTCTTCACGCAGCCCCTCTGCAACCGCTTGGAGACCTTCCGTCTGGACCCCAGCCTTGTAGGAAAGCAGCCCAATCTGGTCCAGTTCCCTCCCGACTTCCAGCCGATCCCCTGCAAGCCGCTGTTCTTTGACCTGGCTCTAAACCACGTGGCCTTCCCTCCACTGGACGACAAGGTGGAGCAGAAGGGCAAGGGCGGCCTCACGGGCTACATCAAAGGCATCTTTGGCTTCGGCAGCTAAATCTGTCCCCAGACTTTGGACTCCACGAACTCAGTCTGGCTGAGTTCACCAGATTAATCAGAATAATTTCACACATTTAGATGTTTTCATTTTAGTGGCTACGTGCAAGATGAGTGGGGCTCATATCTCTAAAGGAGACTGTTGTTTCAATGTTTCAACAGAGATGATGAACTATTTCATTCAGTTTAAAGTAGCAAAACAACCCGAGTCCACCTGCCCACCTGTATGAGTTCATACCTCTACCAGTCATCCAGGTGTCTCTGATACTTTGAAGTTTTACCTGACATCTGTACGCACAGCCATGGTATTGACGTTAAGTCTTTTAGAGTTAAAAAATGAGCCACAGAGGCTCCATGAATTATTTAGACTTTTTTCCAATCTTTTCAAAGCGCCTTCTTCTAATCATCACTTTTATTTGTTGTCTTTTTCACATCTCAACACAAATGTGCAGTTTCTCTAAATCACCTGAACTTGCCCTCCATAGATCTGTGTTATTTAGCTTTGAAAAGCTGCTCATCACTTTCCGAACACTCTAGGTGTCGCATCTCCTACTATCGCCTTCATTCTTTCACGGGTAAAAGGTGTTTTCAGTCAGGGATGTTACCAAGGCCTCCAAAAACAGAAAGACCGCATCAGAAAATCAGATTATACAAGTTTGACATGCAACAAAAAGGTAACAAAATCAGAGCAGGAATCTTCTGCTGCCAGTTCTTGTGTTTTTTCACAGTTTTTAAATGTCTGGAGGTTATTTTGCAGCCTGTCATTTGTCACATCACAATTAGGTGGGATTCTGTTACCAACAACACAGACGCATCTGACGATTGACTACAGTGATGGAGAAATATTGAAGTTATCACTAGTTTGCAGCTGTGATGTAAGAAACAATTTCTGTGATCCTGATGAGACCTGGTTTGTTATGAAACCAGGCGTAACATGACATTCGACTTTATCAAAAGTGTCAGTCACCAACTCTACTTTCAAGTGTTTAATTCTCGACTTTTAATAATTTTTTTTTTTCTTAATTTTCTTATTCTCCCTCCTGTTAGTGTTTTATGTTAAAAGGTAAAGATGGATGTGCTGGAGTTATCCAATCCTTTATCTGGAATAGCCTTGGACTAAACAAAAAAGTGTGGAAATGTAATTGAGAAAAGAAAAGAGGATGTGTGATTTCTCTAATTCCTGGGCCTGAATAAAATATATCTGCACCAAACACTCTTTCTTGATGACTTTTCTTTGTCACAGCCTGTTGAAAGTCCATATTATTTCCAAATCATGTTCAGTAAAATGCTTCAGGCATTGTAAATATCAAATATTTTTCAGTTTGTGTTTGTAACTTTGTACAATTTCTTCAACAATCCAGCTTCAAATGAAGTAACTTTGAGGTGTGGCTTGTGTTGCTTTGTCGTGGGTGTGTATTTCAGATGCCTCAGTTGGGTGTGTTTCTGTACGTTTTCTGTCTTAAATATACATTTCCACAAAGATGAATGCTAACATAGGTGTGTTTGATACCCTGTAAAAAGGTTCTTTCTTCATTAAATCTCACCAGTGTGAGATATGAATAACTATTCCCACCCTTCTTCACACATGGCATCTCTATCTGATGTCTTCATCTCCCGTCTGTCATCCACACACAAACACTCACACACGTACATTCCTCTGTCACTACTAGAACACAAATATGTGATGATGTTTTTCCTCTGATGTGATGGAAATAATTTCTTCTTCCAAAGAGAGACAAGAGGATAAACCATGAAACCATCTTTCCAGTATTCTTAAATTTCTTGAACTCTGGGTGTGAAACTTAAACACATTAACATGAAGAATTGACACTGATAGGGTGGAACTGCGTTTCGGTTCATTGGTGGGCAGATCTTTCTTTGTTTGGCATTCAAAAAAAATTCTGTTATCTTCACCCAGTCTTTCTGAAAACATTACTCAGTATATCAGACAGCTTTGCTTTGTTTGCCTGCTGTAAGTAGATAAATGAGACCCAAGAGAAAAAAAGTATGTATATGTATGAATGTGTATCTATGTATATATGTGTATAAATGTGTATCTATGTATGTGTATCCTCTCAACAAAAAGAAGACATATCTGACCATCGACATTTTTTTTTTTTCTCTCTTTTTTTGGGGGGGCGGGGGTAATGATTTTGTACCAGGTCGTTTTGGGTTTTTGTGAACTAATTTTGGGGGGGTTTTTGTGCACACTGAAATTTGTTTCCTTCCATTAACAAAAAAAAAAAAAAAAAAAAA
>RPOG01001840.1:110816-122853 GCA_008086565.1 Thalassoma bifasciatum
GGGGGGGGGGGGTTGTGTGTGTCTTCATTTCCCTGAAAATGTTGCCAAAGAAAGAATTAGACCCCCATAATAACTTTACACAGTTAACAGATTTCTACAAGTATTCTCAGTACACTCTAAAAAGAAGATTTGGGATGTCATTTTTAGTCATTCTGAACTTTTTTACTGGTTGAAATGTTTCTTGACAGGTGGAGCCCTGCCCCTAAAGGCGGTAGTGTTGAGGGGGGGCTTCACTGCAGGACTGGATGGACCAAAACTGCTGACTTCCTGTTCCCCACTCTGCTGCAGAGAAAGCTGCTTCGCTGCATTCCTGGCCATGATTCCCTTTTGTTGATATGCAGCAGAGAAACGCCCTTACCCTGAATCACTCGCTCAGATGCCGTACACATTCTTGCATTGTGCCATCCTAAATCGTTACCACTGTGAATGTATTTTCAGGACAGAATGATGTCAGAGACTTCCTGTGTGGCTCACTTGTTGTATTACACTTTTCTAATATTTCCAGTCCTAAAAATCTGTACAACTACAGTCATGAATGAACTAAAGCCAATCCTACTTTCTAAATTATTCAAGAAATATACACTACCAGCTAAAAGTTTTAGACAAGCCCTGTTTTTCCAGTTTGTTTTGTCTTGAAAATAAGCAGTTTACAGTGTCATTGTACCCTGAAATTTAAACATGGAACAAATAAAGGATTGATGCTAAAAAAAAAATAAATAAATAAAATATATATATAATAACAGTTGGACAAACTGTGACATCTGTCTACAATGGAAATAAAATGTTCTCCTGGAAGTTTTTCCAGCTCTGTTCCAGCAGAAGTTTCTCTAAATGTTGGGCATTTGTAGGTTTTTTTGCTTTCACTCTTCCGTCCAGTTCATCCAAAACCAGCTACACAGGGTTTAAGTCTGCAGACAGACTGTGGTGGCACTGCCATGTTTTCAACCCACCTCCTTCTTTATTCTTTAAGTAGATCTAGCAGAGCTTTGACTCATGTGTTGGCTCATTATTTTGCTGCAGGATGATCCATGGCAGACCAAGCTCAGTGCAGAGGGTTCAGCGCAAACACCAAAAATATTGAAGAAGCTTGTTTTTGGTTCAGGGTGCAAATCCAAGACCCTTGATCAAGCAAAACACCCCCAGACCATCACACTTCCTCCTTCATGTCTACATTTGATGTCACACACCGAGGAACCATCTTTTTCATCACTTGATGTACGGCGTACAAAAATCCTGCATGATGAAGCAAAGATTTTAAAGTTTGACTTATTAGTCCATAGCACCATCTCTCCATCTTCAGAAATCCATCTGTGGTGTTTCTTGGCCCAGAGTCAAGCCTCTTTTTCTCATCCTGATGCTTTTGTGGTGATGGATGTCCTTCTTCTTGATTTGTCAGAGCTGCATCTCATAGTCCTCCCTTCACAGTAAATGAAACTGAGACACTACCACCTCTTTTTTTTTTAGTTATTTTTTTAGCTTTTCGTGCCTTTAGTGGACAGACGAGGATAGTGGATAGAGTAGGAAAGGGGGAGAGAGTGGGGAATGATATGCAGGAAACAGGCCACAGGCTGGACGCAAACCCGGGCCACCCACTCGAGGGTGAACCTCATGGATCGACCTTAACTACTAGGCCATTTGCACCCCATCCTACCACCTCTTTGAAGCTGCTGACTTTCAGAAACTTGTCTTCTGGTTATGTTTTGGCTCTGGATCTATCAGACTTCTTCCTGTCTGAGTTTTCAGTCCCAGTTTCTGAGTGTCTTTGGATACTGATGAAAACTGTCCTCACTGAACTCACCTTGACTCTCTTTGACTTCATGTCTCATTCTGTAAGTGTTCTGATGCTTTGTCTTTCTTTCGACATAAAGTGCCTTTTCCTGCTCATTTTAGAGCATTACACGACTTTCTGCTGTCCAACAATTTCCAGTGATGCTCACCTACGAGGGAATGGTACCTTGGTGTATTTCATTTTCTATTTATGAATAAATATAGCACAAGTATGAAAATGTACTTAAGAGTCCCTTAAAGCTGCTCATTGTCCTCAGTGTGAAACATCACACAATCCATGGGAAACAGTAAAATCACTCAGGGTTTATTGGTGTGTGGATGGGAATATGGTGATGTTTGGGTTCCTGTGAGGTCATGCTGAAATAAATGTTGCGATACTTGTTGGAGGGGGTGTTTGTTATTTTTCTGCAGATGTCAGTGTGGGAATTCACATCTACCCTGATGTAAAAACTGTATTCTCTTCTCGAGTGATAAATTACAAATTTAACTTAATAAATGTGAGGTGCAAAGGGAAATCTTTGGTTAGGGAAAGTATAGATTTTTTTTAGACCAGGTGGGTTAGTTTTAGAAACACATCAATTTATCTTTTGATTTAGAGATAAAGTGTTCTCCTCTCCATGATGTAAGGTGACATCTTTCAGACTCCTTCAAAACAAGTTGACTGATGTCTTGATGTGGGCAAAGTGTCACTTTTAATGTCAGTTGCAAAATTTTGGTCCCTGACTCCCGCAGGACTCCAGGATTCTCATCCAGGACACCTGAAGGGCCCCTGCTCCCTGTGTGTGACATGTGAGAGTGTGTCATGGCCCAGATGAAAAGGAAGGGCAGGACTGAAGAAGTGGGGAACAGGTTGGTCCGGTCTCTCTCTTTCTTCTCCTCTCTCTGCTGGGTGGATGTCTGGGCGGCGACACACCTGTTAACCTGTCTGGGAGGAGCTGCTGGTGTTTAACATTGTGCTGACGTGAAAGCGTGTGTATTTGTGAGTGTGACACGGAGCAGGAGCCACAGGGTGAGGAAGACAGAGACGAGGAAGGAGTACAAGAGAGCGAGACACAGATTTTTGTGGGACCTCTGCGTGACCCCCCCACCATGGCTTCCAGGATGTTTAGGAAAAAGGATAAGGATGGTACGCTCAAGAACTCGAGCAAGATGAGCAAGTGAGTTTTTTTTCTCCCCAGAGGAGTTTATGAATGTAATATGTGTGTGTGTGTGTGTGTGTGTGTGGTGACACTTAATCTTGGTCACCCACCCTGTCCTGTTCTTCCCCAGCCAAGAGCTGTGTCATGTTTCCTCCACATGCCTGTGTCCTCTTGCTCCCTTTCACCTCATCTCACATCCAGACTAAGAGACATTTCTAATCTGAGCTCACACTAAAAAGAGTCAGCTCAGATTTTCAGCAGAGAGTTAAAGATGGTGAAAGCTCCCTGTGATGTTTGTCAGGTTTCTTACGGGGCCCTAAGGTCAGGTTTACTCTGTCAACATTAGACGTGCTACTCAAGTGTTTTCACAAGTAGGTGAAACCTGCTTCTGAGGCACTAAACCTTAAAAAATGAGACCTCAAGGGCAGATTATCTTTTTCTCTTGTCCCAAATCTGTTCAGACTCTTATCCTTACAATGTTGTTTGTTAATGTATTCTAACGAGAACACAACATCCTCGATACTGTGAGTTCTTTTCAAGTTATACTGCTCTTTCTCACTGTTCTTAAGGTAAAGAACTGTCATTAACACAGAAAAGGTTGTAGATATGACTTTAAGTTGTAAGTAAATGTAGAAAACAAGGATCTTTTCTCTTGCCTAAAAGTGATTTACTTGCATGTTAGCTTTATAGCACACTTGGGAACTTAACCACCACTGTGCCTGTGAAATGTCTAAGGATGCACTCAAAGTTATTCTTCCTGTACCCATCTGTTGCACAACTCTAGCATGGCATCAGACAGTGGCCGTCCCCTTCATTGTGGGGAGTCTGTGCAGAGGAGGACTGGGCGGTCTGTGCTGCTCAGCTGGTTTCTGTCTCTCATGTGGGCGTTGGTTCCAAACCGTAGGTTATGATGTGACACAGAAAATGCAGCACGGCTTGTTGAATCAATCAAAACGATGTAAAGTAGGGCATGACGGTGATGATTATTTAATGAATGACTAATACTTTAGTTATCTTTTCTTTTTTTTTTTTATGTAATCATGTGACTTTTTGTCTGTACAATTGGTGAACTATCTCCCAAAGGACTTACTGTCTTAAAGTCTTAAACTTTTGTTGAACACCAGTAAAAACCAAACAACAGTGATGGCAAATTTGGGATGATAGTTCAACTGTAGATGTGTCATAAGCTTCGATACCCTGTAATACTGTCTTATGCATCATTCTATAGTATATAATTTTGAAAAGGAACAGTTCTTTTATTTCGTCAAATCAGCAACAATAAAAGCATTAAAGCTGCAAGCAGGGATGAACAGGTCCTCATGTCCTTTTGTCCACTGGGGCATGTTGCAGCTTAGACATGTGCAGCAAGATCTGCTGCAGCAAATAGCAATTAATTTAAATGAAGCCAGAACGTTACAGCAATCATACCTGGGTAATTTAACCACTGAGTACATTGCAATACTGCTTTTGACCACCTGTGAGTTCGGTCCATTAGATTTATCACAGTAAAGCATATAATTTCCTCTTGACCAGTGGGGGCACTGCAGTTTAAGGCTTAAAAAGCATATAGATATATTCAGGCTGGTTGGTTGAGACTCAACGTTGTACACGAGAGTTATTAAACTTTGCATGTAGCCAAAAAAAATCGCAACTTGGAATCATCACAAAATTGGCATTTAAGTCAAATTTCCAACTTCCTATCCGGATCTCACTGTGTCAACACGAGACTTTATTGTAGGTCTTGGCATGAAAGTTAGCACACAAAAATTTCAGGCATGTAGCTTTCAGTAGCTGGAGGGGTTGTGTTTATACAGCCAGGGAGGGGGCTATGGAGCAGGAATAAAAACAAGAAAAGAAATTACTTAAAATATTTAATATCACACCTGTTGTTGACAAAATTGATAAGTTTGCTCATTTGTTGTCTAATTAAGTTATTTTACTTAATGTCAGACTTTTGAAAACAGCATTTAAGGCAGATTGACTGACATGTGGGGGTGTTTTTGTGTGAACTCAGTGGGGGTTGACGAGAGTATGATGTGACTCCCTCATATCTTGGGATCAGTAACCATCTTGTTCTACCGGTACCATCACGCATTTACATCACTGCAGACTCTGTCATTCACATTTTTAATCTGCACAGCAAAACTTCCATTTGTGTCATAAGAGTAAAGATCTGAATTAAACTCTAATAAAATCAGCTGAATTGTGGTTTTCCATTGAGCGAGGAGGCGCTGGGAGTGTTTATGCTACGTTTTGTGACTTAGTAACTAACCTAAAAGTGCAGGCCAGCCCTTTGTAATTATGCAGGCTTTCCTGTTATCCCACTTTCTATTCAAATTAGTCGTATGTAGCTGCAAGCTAAGCTGCTTTGGTCATTTGTTCTTACGTAATCATCATAATAAGTATGTTAGAAAATATGATTGTATTGCCTTTCGGCTTTGCAATTGTGGAAGTGACGGAGAAACTTGTGAATTGGCTTTAGTTCTAGTGTTAAACAGCAAATTCCTTCTGAATTCAATGAAAGTAAAAAGATCACCTCCAAAAAACCATCAGACCACAATATTCCGGTTTTAATACTCATGGTATAAGTTTCATCAACATTCAAGTTTGCAGATCACTGACCTTGGATGTTCAGGTCAGCCTCATGTGACAATAGTTAAACTGTTTTCTGAAAATCAATCATTTAATGTATAAATCTATGAAAAAAACTACACCCACAAACCATAGGAAAGAGAAACTGAACACCTGTATTTATGTTTATTGGCGCCTTTGAAGGTAAGGCCAACTTTTATGGATAGATCGGCCCAACAGTGGGGGCTGGGTTGTGATAGGATGGCATTAAATGTTACTGCACAGACAGTTTTTATTAGCAGCATTTAAATCAGACATGTTTAGCTCCCTAGGTCTCCAAAATGCACCTTTTTCATTTCCATACCAAAATTCAGGCTGAAACTGAATCATAGTAAAAGATAGAGAAGTTGGTTGGTGGGGGGGATGTTGTATCCCATTGTGTGAGAAATTTAATGTCAACTCAAAACAAACTCATATCACACAATCATTCATCATAGACCATATTATGGAGCATCCCACCCTTCCTTCTCAACTTATTGATGTGTAATAACCAAAAACTTTGTATCCTGTTGTCTGTGCATATGTGTGTGTGTGTGTGTGTGTGTGTGTGTGTGTGTGTGTGTGTGTGTGTGTGTGTGTGTGTGTGTGTGAGTGTGTGCAGCACATACCTGTCTCTCCTGCTGAGTGAGCAGGTATAGGGAGGCCTTTGTCAGAGCGACTGTAGAACCAGACGAGTGAGTCCATGTGGGACAGTTTCTCTGCATTCTTCTGTCACTCCATCATTTAAGAGCAGTGCGGGATGCTTTTGATTTAAGCAGTTGTCGGCCTCATAAATCTGCCCAGTGTGACATTAGCTTGTTTTCTCCCCAAAGGAGACAAAACTCTGTGCCCTGAGGAAGCTCTGGTATGTGGGTTAGCTGACTTGCCAGGTCCCGAACGGTTTGCTCACATTCTTTGGTTTGGTTTGTTACACATCAGAGTCATAGTTTCAGGAAGTCAGAGCAAAATGAACATTGATGTTTATGTAGAATGATTTATGCGGCGGTACAGTGACATTTTGTGGAGAACATCAAGAGAGGTGGCCATTTTTTAATCATTTCAACAGATTTAGAGTGAAATAACTGCATATAAGGGGTCTCATTCAATAGAACATGTCAAATATGTTCCCCTCCATTGTGAATAAAAGCAACATTTTTTTTACATGCCACCTCAAAATTGTCTCACTAGGCCAATCATTATCTTGTGTTTTGGGACCACCAAAAGGTATCCTCTCCTGACACAAGGTTCACACTGAACTAGATATCATATTAGAGACAAAATTCCCTTTCAATTGGAACAAACTCTTTCCTTTGGACATTAAGCTCCAATGACCACAAACATGAGAACTAAGAAAATGTTTTGAATACTGTGTGCAGCAGCAACAAAAGCAATCACGAAGAAATGGCTTACACCAGATGGCCCTTCTATTAGGGAGTGGTATGATATGATATATAAAATCTATGTGATGGAAAGATTTTTTTTTCTGTGAAGCTCCAGGACAGTGAATTTGAGGAAATTTGGAAAAGGTGAAAAATATATATATTTCCCTGAAATGCTGAACTTTTGTTTGAAAGATAAACCAAAAAATCTCTTTTATTTCTCCTTGTATTGTTGCATAATCATAATCTGTTCTCATAAAAGTTGTATTTTGGTGTGTAATGATATTGTATAAAGAAAGAAAAAACAAAGAAAACCATGGATGTAACTCACAAGGACATTGTCATATAATGAGCCTGAATAAAGGAAAAAATTACAACAAAAAAAGTCTCTCTAAATCAGAATCTGTCATTCAGCTGTTCATGAAATCTGC
Source organism: Thalassoma bifasciatum (assembly GCA_008086565.1). Classification (NCBI taxonomy): domain Eukaryota; kingdom Metazoa; phylum Chordata; class Actinopteri; order Labriformes; family Labridae; genus Thalassoma; species Thalassoma bifasciatum. The sequence goes on from RPOG01001840.1 coordinate 118,164, forward strand.
ACATTTGCAGCAGTTCGGGAAAATCTAACTAGGATAAAAAAAATAAAATCACTCACTGTTTATTAAACTCAAAAAGCCTTTGAAAGCCTTTCAAATCTGCATGTTTTTGACCCTGGTTGAAAATATGCAGGTATGATGTCGCCTCATGGGTGTAGGTTATTGTTTGCTATCAGCTGGATGATTCTCCTCCACCTTTTGTCTCACCTACATGTCTTCTCACTGAGTGGCACAGAGGGAGTGACAGCCACAGAGGAATGGTTAGCATTTAAGGAACGCTTTTAGGGCGGCTCAGGTGATGAAGAAAAAAATTTCTTGGCACTCTTATGCCAATCTGTGCTCTGGATCCTGACAAAGAAAATGTGTGTCAGGTTATTCAAGAGAGCAGAAAGACAAGAGAGGAGTTTTGTGGTGAAGGGGTGAAAATGTGTTTTGTCTCTCAGTTTTGTGCATAAATATTGATTAACATTCTTTATTTTCTGCATGTCCAAACAATTAAAAAAGTTTCAATGGGACACCACAGGGCTTGTAACTGGGGCTTGTTTTTTTTTCTTTAGATTGTGTAAGTTTAAGAAACTGGTTTGTCAGAAATAGTAGGAAATTTAAAGCAGCTTTCAAACTAAACCGCATGTAAAATTCAAAAGCAACCTGAAACAATCCAAGCCAGCTGGACAGGTAAAGTTCTTGAGTTTTCTGACCTCTTGTCCTCTCCCCACAGAGCCCAGGCCAGCAGCCTGCAGCTCCTGGTTGCACAGATGCAGAAGAATGCCGACCAGGTGGAGAAAGACATCCTCCGGTCCGAAGAACTGCTGGCTGTGGTGAGAGCAAACGCACTGAGAGATATTCACAACAGAAAACTGTGTGATCACTCGCGGCCTTCACTCATTACAAACCTGTCTGTCACATCCAGGATGCTGAAAACGACAAGAAGGAGCAGCCTTTCGAGCATCAAGACGAAATCTCTGATCGTCTGGGTGAGGCTGAGAGTTTACTCAAAGACCTTTTCCTCGACATCGACAAAGCCAAGAAACTCAAACATCCACAGGCCAGAGAGATCGAGAGCGAGTGAGTGAATGTCCAATAAATCAACGAGAAAAGAATCACAGCTGCAGATGTGATCTGTGTGACTCAGCAAAATTAAGAAAGGAATTAAAAACATAAAAATAAACTGTTTTGAACTTTGAAATGTGAAAATCAAGTTTATGCTCAACCTTAGTTAAAACTTAATTCAAAGAAGCCAACTCTGGCTTGAACACATTGAATAAACACAAATTTCTTTTCAAGTCTTTTTCCGTTAATGACAGACACAGAAGAGATTTGCTGAAATAAAACAGACCTAAACAGAAAAAATATCTGTTGGAAATAATCACTGAGATACTCTACTTTTGCACAATCACATTTTTGCCCCTGCATTAGTTTTAACGAGAATACATGCATATACAGCCTCTGTTAACTCTGACCTCTGTGTTTGTCCTGTGCCATCCAGTGTCATCGAGCTCCATAACCGCTGGCTGAAAGACTGCGCCTTCTACAGAGAGGTCTACGAACAGATTGATGATGTCTTGCTGATGCCCTTGATTGACTGGGGGCCTGTTTTCAACGAGAAGCAAGTAAGTGCTGTTATTCTGTCATAAAGGAAGAAAATCTGAGTGATATTCTCTGATCATACAGTGAAAAACTGGATCACAATGACGCTGTGACTAAACACACCCTGTTNTCATAGACCATATTATGGAGCATCCCACCCTTCCTTCTCAACTTATTGATGTGTAATAACCAAAAACTTTGTATCCTGTTGTCTGTGCATATGTGTGTGTGTGTGTGTGTGTGTGTGTGTGTGTGTGTGTGTGTGTGTGTGTGAGTGTGTGCAGCACATACCTGTCTCTCCTGCTGAGTGAGCAGGTATAGGGAGGCCTTTGTCAGAGCGACTGTAGAACCAGACGAGTGAGTCCATGTGGGACGGTTTCTCTGCATTCTTCTGTCACTCCATCATTTAAGAGCAGTGCGGGATGCTTTTGATTTAAGCAGTTGTCGGCCTCATAAATCTGCCCAGTGTGACATTAGCTTGTTTTCTCCCCAAAGGAGACAAAACCCTGTGCCCTGAGGAAGCTCTGGTATGTGGGTTAGCTGACTTGCCAGGTCCCGAACGGTTTGCTCACATTCTTTGGTTTGGTTTGTTACACATCAGAGTCATAGTTTCAGGAAGTCAGAGCAAAATGAACATTGATGTTTATGTAGAATGATTTATGCGGCGGTACAGTGACATTTTTTGGAGAACATCAAGAGAGGTGGCCATTTTTTAATCATTTCAACAGATTTAGAGTGAAATAACTGCATATAACCGGTTGTCATTCAATAGAACATGTCAAATATGTTCCCCTCCATTGTGAATAAAAGCAACATTTTTTTACATGCCACCTCAAAATTGTCTCACTAGGCCAATCATTATCTTGTGTTTTGGGACCACCACAAGGAATCCCCTCTCTGACACGAGGTTCACACTGAACTAGAAATCATATTAGAGACAAAATTCCCTTTCAATTGGAACAAACTCTTTTCTTTGGACATTAAGCTCCAATGACCACAAACACGAGAACTAAGAAAATGTTTTGAATACTGAGTGCAGCAGCAACAAAAGCAATCACAAAGAAATGGCTTACAGCAGATACCCCTTCTATTAGGGAGTGGTATGATATGATATATGAAATCTATGTGATGGAAAGATTTTTTTTTCTGTGAAGCTCCAGGACAGTAAATTTGAGGAAATTTGGAAAAGGTGAAAAATATATATATTTCCCTGAAATGCTGAACTTTTGTTTAAAAGATAAACCAAAAAATCTCTTTTATTTCTCCTCGTGTTGTTGCATAATCACAACCCATGTTCTGTTCTCATAAAAGTTGTATTTTGGTGTGTAATGATATTGTGTAAAGAAAGAAGAAACAAAGAAAACCATGGATGTAACTCACAAGGACATTGTCATATAATGAGCCTGAATAAAGGAAAAAATTACAACAAAAAAAGTCTCTGTAAATCAGAATCTGTCATTCAGCTGTTCATGAAATCTGCACATTTGCAACATTTCGGGAAAATCTAACTAGGATAAAAATAAAAAAAAAATCACTCACTGTTTATTAAACTCAAAAAGCCTCTGAAAGCCTTTCAAATCTGCATGTTTTTGACCCTGGTTGAAAATATGCAGGTATGATGTCGCCTCATGGGTGTAGGTTATTGTTTGCTATCAGCTGGATGATTCTCCTCCACCTTTTGTCTCACCTACATGTCTTCTCACTGAGTGGCACAGAGGGAGTGACAGCCACAGAGGAATGGTTAGAATTTAAGGAACGCTTTTAGGGCGGCTCAGGTGATGAAGAAAAAAATCTCTTGGCACTCTTATGCCAATCTGTGCTCTGGATCCTGACAAAAAAAATGTGTGTCAGGTTATTCAAGAGAGCAGAAAGACAAGAGGAGAGAGGAGTTTTGTGGTGAAGGGGTTAAAATGTGTTTTGTCTCTCAGTTTTGTGCATAAATATTGATTAACATGCTTTATTTTCTACATGTCCAAACAATTAAAAAAGTTTCAATGGGACACCACAGAGCTTGTAACTGGGGCTTGTTTTTTTTCTTTAGATTGTGTAAGTTTAAGAAACTGGTTTGTCAGACATAATAGGAAATTTAAAGCAGCTTTCAAACTAAACCGCATGTAAAATTCAAAAGCAACCTGAAACAATCCAAGCCAGCTGGACAGGTAAAGTTCTTGAGTTTTCTGACCTCTTGTCCTCTCCCCACAGAGCCCAGGCCAGCAGCCTGCAGCTCCTTGTTGCACAGATGCAGAAGAATGCCGACCAGGTGGAGAAAGACATCCTCCGGTCCGAAGAACTGCTGGCTGTGGTGAGAGCAAACGCACTGAAAGATATTCACAACAGAAAACTGTGTGATCACTCGCGGCCTTCACTCATTACAAACCTGTCTGTCACATCCAGGATGCTGAAAACGACAAGAAGGAGCAGCCTTTCGAGCATCAAGACGAAATCTCTGATCGTCTGGGTGAGGCTGAGAGTTTACTCAAAGACCTTTTCCTCGACATCGACAAAGCCAAGAAACTCAAACATCCACAGGCCAGAGAGATCGAGAGCGAGTGAGTGAATGTCCAATAAATCAACGATAAAAGAATCACAGCTGCAGATATGATCTGTGTGACTCAGCAAAATTAAGAAAGGAATTAAAAACATAAAAATAACTGGTTTGAACTTTGAAATGTGAAAATCAAGCTTAAGCTCAACCTTAGTTAAAACTTAATTCAAAGAAGCCAACTCTGGCTTGAACACATTGAATAAACACAAAATTTCTTTTCAAGTCTTTTTCTGTTAATGACAGACACAGAAGAGATTTGCTGAAATAAAACAGACCTAAACAGAAAAAATATCTGTTGGAAATAATCACTGAGATACTCTACTTTTGCACAATCACATTTTTGCCCCTGCATTAATTTTAATGAGAATACATGCATATACAGCCTCTGTTAACTCTGACCTCTGTGTTTGTCCTGTGCCATCCAGTGTCATCGAGCTCCATAACCGCTGGCTGAAAGACTGCGCCTTCTACAGAGAGGTCTACGAACAGATTGATGATGTCTTGCTGATGCCCTTGATTGACTGGGGGCCTGTTTTCAACGAGAAGCAAGTAAGTGCTGTT
>RPOG01001841.1:0-80385 GCA_008086565.1 Thalassoma bifasciatum
AGACCTGGACACATTTATTGCAGATTTATTGCAGAAATACATTTCCAGTGATCTTTACGTTTTTACAGCAAACATTTGTGTGTTCGGAGGTTTAACAGACTTCAGCATTTGATGGTTTAAAGACTAAAAAGTAGGAATATCAAACGAGAATTTAAGATTTACAGTCATTACAGCAGAGTGAGTCACGGAGCAGAAACTGTTTCAGTTTTTCTGCCCTCGTTGGATTTTGAGGGAAATCCCATAATTCCCCTCAAAGCCTCTTACATAACAGTTCCTTTATACCTCGACAAATACAAGGTTTTTGGTCAACGCTGACATAAATGAAACTAGAGATTAAAGATCTGCAAAAACATCAAAATATAGAGTAACTTTCAAGATTATTCTGCACCTGGTTGATGGATGAACATTCAGAAATTCTGTCGTCCTGATAAAGAGAAATGACTTTTGGAAACTTTACAAATAAACTGTTTGACTACATTCATGTGGACTGATTTTAAGCTGGAACAGGATTTATTTTATACAGTATCAGTATACAATAGATTTATATCAACAACAGCAGCTTAATTAATAGTTTTTAGGTTTTTTTGTATCAAGCATTTCTGGGAATATGTTCCGTCTACTATAGCACAAATACTGGAAATATGGGAAAACTGCGAGTCTAGTTTCAACAAAAGTAAAAAGAATATAACAAATGGTGAATTAAAGCGGTGCTTTTTTAACACTGGAGATGTTTTACACTCTGTTTGGAGGGAAAATAAACCTGTTTCACACCTACATTGTCACTGTACTGGTGCACAAATATAAAAGTTACATCCATCTCCAACAGTTTCTAAATAGAGGATATGTACCTGATGTCACACACCTAGTGGCAGAAAATGGTATGACAACGTAATAGTCCACTTAGCTTATTTTATCTGACTGCTCTAAAACTTCTTTACCCATTTATTCTTCTCTGATTTAAATTAAAAGACCTTCATGAGATCCTGAGAAACGTCCGTCAACCCTTGAAAAACTTAAATCTAAATCTCTTTCTCAGTACAATCCTAAGAGACCTTCATAAAATCCTACAAACTTTTGCAAACTCCAAAAAACAACAACCTCTAACCTCCTGAGAACATTAAGCAAGATCTTGAAACACTTAAGTGAGATCCTGTGAAACTTCTGTGCGGTCCTGACACCATCGTTTGTAAAAGATCATCTTGGAGATGCCTGGAAACCCAATCCCAAGATCTGAAGAACTTTGTGAGGTACTGGAAACTTTTTTTAAGGGCAAATCAAACTTCTGAGAGTTTGAAAACTTATTCATGACCGCAAGAGACATTCATGAGCAAAACTTTTGCTTAGTCTAAATCTTGAACAACTTTTGCAAGGTCCTGGCAAACCTTCACAAGATTTAATGAAGCTTTTCCTATAAAGGAACTGTGAGGACTATCTGTTTGAGGATTGCAGTGATTCGCGTAAACTGTCATGATACATGACTCGAGCATTTGTTTTGAAAAATGAATAGAGAGCAGATCTTCCTTTTCTCCACTTTTCTTTGTTTGAAACAACTTTCTACTGGATAAAACGTGGTGAGATAATGTGTTTATCAATAGTTTTGTGGCGCTCTTGTTTGGAATGTGACAACAAGAAAACTTTGTGAGTTTGTAGCGTAGTTTAGTCGCCGCTGCTAAAAGCTTGGTGCTCTGATACATGTCTGTAACGTTAGTGAATCCTGGTTGTGTCCTACCAGTGCTCATCTACCAACTCCAACCTCACCAAGCAGAACAAACGTAACCTGGCTCTTCATTTTATTGATAGACTCTCAGGTTTGAACAGATCACTGCAGAATAACTGCTGCATGTGGACAGGAATCAACATTAGCACAGTTTAACCACCCTAGTTCATGTTTTAGCCTTAGCCCATGTTATAACCAATGACTGTATATAGAATGGACAGCGTGCTTCCTCCTGTCACCGTTCTACGTTTTTGAAGCCAAAAAACCTCGTTTCTCAAGCCGCCATTGTGCAGCCAGAGTCTGCGCAGTAGAGAATTTCCGGTGGAGCCAAGTAAAAAAGAGAAATAAAAATATTTATTTCTTCTTCTTCAGAAGGTTTAGTCTCCTTTTGGCTCTTTCCCGAAGTTTTTTATATCCCCGATAAAAACTACTCACGAATGGCAGCTGTCAACTATCGTAAAACAAAACTTATATCGCGGTTTTTAACGTCCAATAACTAATGAGAAACTAACTTCTCAGAAAAAAAACACCTGAACACCATGCAGCCAAATGACATCGTCATACTACCTTAGCGTAAAGATGAGAGAAACGTTTCTACGAGGTATCGTAATTTTCCCAGCTCATATCCTGAATACATGGGGAGGCGGGGCTTATGACCTATACTGCAGCCAGACACCAGGGGGCGGGGCATCTGCTGGAGGCTTCAGTTTGAGCCGAATGTCGTTACGTCCACTCATTATACAGTCTATAGTTATAACCTTAAGCCCATACTTTACCCTTCAGCTCTTATTTAAGCCTTTAGCTCATGTTTTAGCTTTTTTACCTGTTTTGGCCTTTAGCTTATGGTAAGATGAAACATCAGAGTGTAGCTTGTCTGACAAAAAAGAACATTGTCTGCATACTTAAGCTCATATTTTAGCCTTTGGCTGTGTTTCAGCCTAAAGCTCATGCTCTATCACTCTCCTGTTTAGCTTTCTTCTGCTCTTCTGTCTCTTTTCTGTCAGACAGTCCTGCTCCAGTGTCCACTATAACAACTAAACAAATCACAGAAATCATTTCCAGCAGAGAAAAACACAGATCTCTCTTCCCACTTAACTTAACTTTGCTACCTGGCATGGTGTTGTAGAGACTTCGACTTCCTGAAAATCAATCCAGTTCGGCACAACCCAATGGAGAAGTTGAGAAAAAGCGTTCAGAAACAACCTATTTAAACGCTGATAATCTCATTTTAGGTTGCAAATTATGATCAGGCAAATATGTAGATATGAGACATTTTCAGGATCAATTAGAAAGTCCTCACAGTCCCTTTAATTTACCATGATTTATGATTTTTTTTTTTGCACTCCTGCACCAATCTATGTTGAACTCTTGGATGCTCTTCTTTGATTGTATTTCAGTGATTATTTTATCATTATTATATATCTTCCTGATGGTAATGTGACCTCAGAGCTTACCCTCGTTCTGTTCCTTTGACCACAGCAGTAATGTTTGTTAGAATATTAACACCACACATTAGATTGTTTAAAATGAGTGTTTTATCCACATAAGCATGCAGAAACTCCTATAAGGCATTTCATATGTGCTATTTTCTAAAAAGACTGTGTTTGACCATAAAACAGGCTTCTCCTCTGCAACGTGACGTGTGTTAAATGTGTCAGTGTGTTTGTGATGTGATCATTTTATTTGATGCATGTTTGTTTCGACCTTTTAGTTTTTATAAAAGAGGCCATTACTTGATTTTTAGAGGATTTGTTTAAATTTTTAAGACGCCAAAGGGAAATATTGATGCCTAAAGTCACATCAGTGTCATCTTTTAAGTCTTATCTGTGAAAAGCAGTTTTTCTATCACCTCTTTAGGTCAGATTCTGATTCATTTTGATTTATCCTGGTGTTTTTTTGCACACGACAGCAGTCAAAATAATTGTATTTGTGCCTTTTTTGTGTAATTTTGACAAAACAGCATTAAAAATACAGCAAATGCAGCTATTCTTTGTAAAATAATAATTATCTATGCTTAAAAAAATTGATGTTTTCCATGTGTAATTGTGTTTTTAAGGTGGGAACGCTCCTTTTTCTAAGGAGGAGATGACATACTAAATCTGTGACCTCACTATCTAGATAACTGCTCTAAAATAAAACGCCGTCAGCGGCTGCATTCAAGTGAGTAAAAGCCTGAAATAGAAATGTGCAGCGGTGTGAAAGGCAGGAGCAGGTTTGTGCAGGAGAACAGGGTAAAAGTCTTAAAGGGAAACACACTAAAAACGTCTAAAAACGTCGTATTACTGACTGAGCTCTCTGTAACGGCTGGTGTTGTAAAGAAAAACATGAGATCAGAAAGTAAAGTGCTCTTCAGTAGAAACTATGGCCTTCCTTTCCTTTTTCTTCCTGTCAAAGAGACGCAACAGTCGCCTGCTGATTGTGAAAAAGTGCAAATAAGGATCTGTAAAGTTGCATATCGTCCTCGGTGTGAACTATCTGACATTCAGCCTGGAGTTTAATTCCTTTTTTTTTTTTAAGTGTGTTGTGGTAAAGGCAGAGGCACCAGCACGTCCACGTAGCTGACGGGGAACAATCCTGACTGGCTGCCGAGCGCGCCCTCGTACCAGTTGGCGTCGACCTGGTTGGTGAGGATGATGATGTCGCCCTCGTTGAAGTCCAGCTCGCCGTCCTGGTTCGGGTGGAACGAGTACAACGCACGACAGCACGGCTGATCCAGGACCATCTTACTGTCGGCTGGGCGAGAGACAACAACAGAGAGAGAGAGAGAGGGAGAGAGAGAGAGAGAAGAACAGTGTAAGAGAAACAAACTGATGGAAGAAGTTTTGTTTAACTCAAAAACTGACGAGCTGAATCAAAGAAAGTTTTAAATATTTTATTCTTTTTTTAAATTTTTTTTTTAAATTCTTAAAATTTTACAAAGACTAAACCACTCAAGAAATAAAAAAAAAAGTTGAATTTTATTTTACTTGGAATAAGTGGCTTGAATTTATTACCCCATTAAGAGAAGACTTTGTATGACTCCACCATGGTTTGTGCCCCTTTACTCCCCCCAAATGACACAATTTTAATGTAAACTCCCTTTCTTTCTTTTGTTCCTAGTTTGGTTTCTTGTGTGAGACGTAGACATATGTGGATGTTAAATGAATATTTTGAATGTAAACAGAGATAATGAATGTGTACAAAATTTTGTGAGAAAGATCAGAGAAGAAGATGTGTAAAATTCTACATATGTGTAATATATCAAAAACTGGAAAAGTACTGTGAAAAAGAAATGTTTAATTGTATGTCAAAGAAATGATCTTTTTGGTCAAAAAATAAAGAATTACAAAAAAAAATTAAAATAAATAAAATTATTCTTCTGCAGTGAAGCTTTAAGAAGTTTTTCAGACTCATAACAAAAAAATAGTGTATGTGAGTGTATGGAAGCCCATTTCCACAAGTTTAAAAAAAAAAATCTTGGCTGTGTTGCGACTTTTTTTTTAGCAAATACAGTGAAAATTAAAAAAAAATAAAAGTCAAATTTTTGAGACAATGAAATCAAAATTTTAACATTATACACTTTAAATAATGGTGAAAAAATGTCACATTTTTGAGTCAAAAATTCAAATTATAGAAGTTTGACATAAAAAGATCAAAACTTTGTGAAAGAAAAAAAAATTGAGAAAACCAATCCAAAGTTGTGAGATTTGATATGTCAAAATTATGAGAAAAGAAGTCGATTTATTTGGAGGAAAAAGTCAAATTTGTGAGACAAAAGTAAAAAAAATTGAGAAAATAATAGAAAATTAAAGTTAAATGTCAAAATTCTGAGATGAAAAGTCAAATTATGAAAAAAATTCTAAAAATTATGAGCCCAAAGTAAAATTTTTTAGGAAAAAAAAGAAAAACTGAGATAAAAAGTCAAATTTTTGAGATAATGTTTACTCAATAAGGGCAAAAAAAATCCCAACAAACCAGTTTTCCATTTCTATATTTTTAACTGGGGGAAATGGGCTTATTTATAATAATAATAATAATAATAATAATAATAATAATAATAATAATAATAAAGAATTTAGTTTCATATAGGCTTTAATTTCTATCTAGGATTAATATTATTTCACAGTTAGTTCTAGCACCACCGACCACCATAAATGTTGCCTTATTTTAGCCTTATAACTAGTATTCATTCTTATTATTTTCAACTGTTGTCAACAATTCTTTTATGTCTGGACCTGAAAAAATTAATTTGTATCAATATCATATTCAAATAAAGTAGGAGTAACTTATGTCCCAATACCAGACCCTGTGGAACACCATAAGTTATTATTCTAGGATATGAAACTGTGTTATTCATTTTTTAAAACTGAAATCTATCATTTAAGTAATTTATTAATGAACACCTTTTTTTTGTTTTTGGAGGTCAGAGTTTTCTTACCGTAACAGGAGATGGGGCTGCCAGGTCTGGATGATAACACCGTGAACTCATCTACTGTCACAGAAAGGTAGGTAAAGAAAAACAGAGGATTAACACATCACGTTATCACGTTTTGTATACAGCAGGTATTAAAGTGATGTTATTTTAAATGGAGCTAACCTGAAGAAACTGTGGATGTGAGGGACGGCTGGTGGTAAAACCCGAGGCTGCCGTTGTGCTCACCTCTGATCCGGATCTTTTTGGGCCTGAACCGTCGCTGCGGTCTGTTGGACGCAGCCGTTAATCTGTCGTTGAATAAATGCAACAACATTGGAGAGCTGAAGGAGCAACTCAACACTCTGCATTATTATGTCTCAGAGTTGTGTGTATGGGTCAATGACAAAAAGAGGGTCTAAAAACGTATTTTTAAAAAGTTCTTTGAAAATGGATAAAAAACATATTTCTGAGAGAAGAATTATGTTTGTCACCAATGAAGTGAAAAAACCTTTTTTATCAGTATTTCAGAGAAATCTACAAACTTTTCCACTTGGTCACAAATGTCATTTGGGCTCCTCTGGCTGATGCAGTTTCCTGTTTCCTGTTTTATTCTCATCACTTTAAAATAAAAGTCTAATGTTACGGTTGCACCACCCTGACATTTGACAAGGTGAAAATTACGGGATAAAAGTTTTTTAAATTTCTCAACAGCTTTAAAATTCTTTTTATTTGCAAAGAATGTTTTATTTAAAAAGGTTCAAGCATAAAATAATGCCACTGTATTTTTTATTTCAATTAACAATAACTGATATTCAATTTTTAGAGTTTAATTACTGTGGATACTTGTCAGGACGGTTGCACCACCTGACATTTTGGGGGTTTGAGGAACCAAAACACAAAAAAACATGTTATATTTTAATAGTTTAAAGATGTGTTCAAATAAGACAGGTTTCATAGAATAAAGAAATACATGTGATGAAGAAGGAAATATTGCACTCGGACACAAAAAAAGGGACGTCATGTCATTGACCCGTATATATTTTGTTCAGTCTGTCATGTATTAACTCTGAAACTTAAGTGCAGCCTCACCTCGCCTGGAGATTGTTGTGAAAACTGAGCAGGATGCGATGAGAGTTACGGTGAAAGTCCAAGAGTTCAGTGACCAGAGCAGCCAGAGGATTGAGCTGATCCACCTGCAGGAGGAAATGGGTAAAAATCTGATTAAACAGCCACCACACAAGGGCAGTTTTGTGCCCAAAAAAAAGAAAGATTTGATGAATATTCTGTAATTGTGACAAAGGTTGAGGCTCAGACTGACGTCGCTCTGCAGCAGAGTGAACATGCTCCTCTCCGCCTGCTCTTTGGAGGAGCTGAACTTGTCCCACGCCTGTCTCAGCTCCTCTGCCGGGACTTTTCCCCTCCGTCTCTTCTTGTAGTCAAAGTCAAGGCGGCGACCGTTCAGCTTCTTCAGCTGGAACTGAGAACAAAGATCACAGATGTTAGATTTGTCTCACACTGATACTCAACAGGAACACCAGCAGAAAACATCAAAGTTTGATTCTTAAATTTGCAAGATTCAACAAATATTTTAAAGGTCTTCAGAGCCACTTTAAAAGCCCCTAAACATCCCAAGATCAGACAAAACTTTCACAAGATACCAAGAAAATAAACCTTTCCAAGACTTCAGGAAACCCACTCCAAGATTCAAGAACTTCTTTTGGAACCGAAGGAAAACTTTTCGATGATTTAGAAAAAAATCACAAGTCCTGAACAACCCTACAAGATATTGAGAAGGTTTTTTAAGGCTTTCAGAACTTGCAAGATCATAAGTAACTTTGGCAAGATTTCAGGTGCTTGAAGAGTTTCCAAAAAGTAAAAAAAAACCAACATATATCCTGAAAATTTTTCCCTAACACCTGAAAAACTTGGCAAACCTTGGATCTTGACCAACAACTCAAGAAACTTTGAAGAGATTCTAAAAGATTTTGCAATATCCTGAAACTTTTGTTAAGAGAGATTCTGAGTTTGTTTTTGTAAAGCTTCTTCAGCTGGAACTGAGAACAAAGATCAGAGACACGGACGTTAAAAACTTCACGGTTACTCATACAGACACTCGACAGGATCACGGAGGGAAGACTTTTAAGGTTGATTCCAAAATTTGCAGGAATGAACATTTTCAAGGTCATCAGGATCTCTCCATGATCTCACAAAAACATCTACAAGATCTTAAAAACTTGTGAATGATCCTGGAAAAACCTTCAGAGATCTAAAGAGACTTCACACGATACCAAGGCAGGAAACTTTGCAAGATATTAGGAAACTCACCAGAAGAACTTTTCTGGAGTTCAAAATAAACCTTTGAATAATTTAGAGGAAATTAGAAGTCCTGAAAAAACCTACAAGATCCTGAGGAACTTTGCAAGATCTCAGAGACTTATAGAGTTTCCAAAAACATATATTCTGAGAAATGTTCTCAAACACCTAGAAAACTTTGCAAACTTGGATTTTACCCAGAGCTCAAGAAGCTTTTGCAAGATCCTGATAAACTGTTGTCAAATTGTGTCAGATTTAAAAGAGTGTTCCTGCAACTTACCTGAAAAAAAAGGTCAAGAATTAAAAAAAAATTAGCGCAAGATTTCAAAAAACCTTTTGTAAACTTGAGAAACTTTTGCAAAATGTAAGATCCCAAGATCTTTTGTAGCTCTGTGAGGAACTGAGGAACCTTTCTGAGAGTGTACACAACTTTTGCAAGATCCTCAGAGACCTGAGAAACACAACAATTACAGACAACATTTAACACTTGCAAACCTTTTAAAAGATGCTTAAAAACTTTTACTAGATCCTAAGAAATTCGTAAGATATTGAAAAACTTTTGCAAAATGTGAGTTAACCCAAATTCCTGAGAAATCCTTGCAAACTCATGACAAAGACCTTGAAACTCTGTGAGATCCTGAGGGACTTCTACAAGATATCCAAAAATCTTGAGAAGCTTTCGTGAGACTCTGAGTTAAATTATTCATGAAAATGTTTGTATCAGGTCACAGGCACTGAGGCAGAGACATTCAAGAGCGAACAGTGACCTCTGTGCACGGCTGCAGTCAGATCTTTATCACAGTTTTCTCTCTGACACATGAATCATCGATCATGTGTGGGAACAGACTCATAGAAACGTTTTTAAATAAACTGCAGAGGAGTGAACTTAGCGTGTTTGATTTCTTTCTGCCTCACCCTGATCTCCTTCAGCTCCGTGTTGTGCAGCTCCTGCAGCGGGTCGATGAAGGAGCGTTTGACATTGATGTCCATGGTGTCCCGGGCCTGAGCGACCTCCTGCAGAGCATCACCAACGCCACACAGAGCGCCACCTGCAGGGAGGAGCAAGCAGTGACACAAAAAGAGACATAGTGTCGTTCCTTTTGCAAAGAAACAGTGGTCTAATGCTGTGAGAATCAACACCATACCAAAGTCTGTGGATCCTCCAAGCTCCTGCCCATAGAGGCTCATACATTCTCCCAGAATGCCCTCTGTCTGCGGATAACCAACCGACCTGGCCTGTCCTCGGATTCTGGACATGGTGTTGAGCATGCTCAGTTTGGCTCTGTACGCTGCACAGACACAAACACACCAACCAGCAGCATTTATCAGCGCTAATATAATACTCTTTTTTTATCAAATCAATCCTTTATATTAGCAGACATGGCTTGTTGTTGTGTTGTTGTGTTGCATTCATGACAGTGTGTTTTTTTCAGTACCTGGGTTTGGTTGGAGGAATTCTGTCGTTTTGGAGAGCAGCTCGACCAGCAGAGTGTTTATCACCAAGACGCCCTGACAGAAACACAAACAGGAGATGATCAGCTCTAAATCATAAACTGTATAATCAGTGGACGCCATAACAGTCTGCTCTATTTGAGGTCTCCACAAAAACTGCTCCCCCTGGTGGCTGGCTGCAGTATTGGTCTCAATCTCTGTCTCCTCATGCATTCTAGATGAGAGGTGGTGAAACGTTTAAAAATTATTACACCTCATAGAAATGTTTCCCACATCCTTACTCTGCAGTGATATGAAGATGTTATTTGGCTGCATTGTGTTCAAGTCCTCTTTTTTCTGAAGAGTTGGATTTTTATTAGTTATTAGACGTTAAAAACTGAGTTTTAGGTTTTGTTTCACGATGACTGACAGCAGCCGTTCGAGTGTAGTTTTTATCAGGGATATGAGAAACTTTGAGGAAGAGAGCCAAAGAGAGATTAGAGCTTCAAAAGAAAAAAAAATTCTCTACTGCTCAGACTCTGGCTGCATAATGTCGGCTCCAGTAACAGGTTCTTTTGGCTTCAAAACTGTTCAACAGTTAATGCCGGAGCCGTACTGTTCATTCTGTATACAGTCCATGGTTAAAACATCATGAACTGTCCTCTTGGGAGCCAAAATACTTGCTTAAGTTCCCCCCTTGTTTCTAAACTTGCACCAAAGTGACTTCTAAGTAGCCAAAACACACAGTTAACCCTCCTGTTTTCTTTGGATCAATTTGACCCAATTTAAAAGGTATTTTGCTATAACTTTGGTTTTCTTTCATAGAACTGATTGAAAACTGATTGGATGGTTCCATGAAATGCTATTTACATGTAAAATTAGTTATGACAATAATTGTTAAATTACGTATGTTTTAAATAAATTCATAGCATCTTACTTTCATTAAAGAAATTCAAATGATTTCAAAACAATATCCTGCCATCACTTCAACAATTACTCGTGTGTGATATAACATCAATGTATGCACCTCTGATAATAACCTTAATGCAAAAAAGAATATCACATTTTTTTGCCCTTTTCTACTCAAATAAGAGAGGTAATTTTGTGTAAGTAAGGTCTATAATACCATATAAATAAACGTTCTGTATGCCTTTGTAAGTATTTATCATTATTTATGCCCCACTATCAAAAATGATATTGAGTATCGAATATTTCCTTTGACATTGGTATCGAGTTTGAAATTTTAGTACCGTGACAACCCTACCATATATCACAAAAGTAATTGCTTAATATATATAAATATGTTGGAAACATCTTCACAAAAAATGGAGAAAAAAAATTATAGGAAAATTTTTCACCTTGTGCTTTCTAAGCAGTCAGAACAGACAGTGCAGAGTAAATCTGAAGACAACAGGAGGGTTAAGTAACTTCCTGGTAGGAAAACCACGCTATACCCCCTTTCAGAATCAGAATCACTTTATCGCTTTATTGTCCTGTCAAGGGAGATTAGTGTGCAGGAACACACAAAGGACAAGATAGAAAATGACAATAAGACCCAATTAAAAGTCTAAAATACAGAAATGATACACAACACAATGACTAAAAAGAGGTAGGATAAGAAACACCGTACATATACAAAGCGATGACCATGTTAAGACCAGAGCTCAAGCCAAAAAATGGAAAGTAACATATAAGTAAATGCAGAAAAGTGTGAAGTGTGAAAGTGCATATAAGGCAACAATGATAATAGTGCAAGATAGCAGAGCAACAAACACCGCCATGTAGGTTTTCATGTAGTTTTTAACTTTGGCTGGTTAAAACATGATTAACTGCACACACCAAAGTGTCTTCTTAGGAGCCCAAACATGTACTTAAGCACCCACTTGGAAGATAAAATACACTAATATGCCCTCACAAGAGCCAAAACACACAATATAGTGCCCTCCTAGTTGGTGAACTACTCTAATCTGCTCCTTTGACTGGTTAAAACATGTGTTTTTGCCCTATTGGGAGCCAAAACCTGCGCCACATTTTGCCCCTGCCCTTGTCTGTGCATGCAACTGCTGCTGCTGTGCATTTATTTTATTAATGTTTACCTTCTCCATCTTCAGGAAGTCTTCATCCATTCTTGTTCCTTCAGCTCCCATCAGCCTCTCATTCAGCATCTGCAGGTGGAGATTAACATGAAGGTTTTAATCCTGGGTAGTGTGGTTTTTACATTAACTTATAATTTGTGTCAGCTTTTAGAGTTTTTATGTGGTGATTAGTGGTGTTTCTGATGTTATTGAAGGGTGTATTTGGTTGTAGTTAGGTGGGAGAAGAGCTGCAGTTATTGTAGGAGGTAAACAACAGCAGCTTTGTGCGAACATGAAATGGCCTGAGGGTAAACACAAGTCTGCACATAGAAGCAGAAATCACGTCTTCAGTTATTTTGTTATGATTTTCAGATGTGATGGATGAGAAATGATGTGATGGATGAGAAATGATGTGAAGTGCAGGCCTCGTGCCGCAGTAAACACAAAGAGGACACAGACTGAGCTGAATATTCAGACCGACATTAATCCCACCCCCTGAAAACACCAACAACAAACACGGATCCTGATCTAAATCCGGATCCTTTATCTCTTTACCTGACTGGCTTTATGCAGCTGCTTCTTCATCCCGGACACAGACATCTTCTCACGCGCACACTCACACCTGCAGACCGCGCTCAGAGGAACAACCTCCGGGAAGTGAAAAGCTCCATCCCGTCCGAGATGCTCCGTCCCCCGCAGAGATCAGCGGCCGCTCCGCCCCCCAGGCTGCTGCTCCGGGACTCACTTCACCCTGATTTACTCCCAGATTACACTCACACAGGGGGGGAGTCCGGACTGTCCGGTTTACTACAGGTTTTATACCAAAGTTAAAAAAAAAAAAAGGTTTTATTTATCTTTTAGTAGAATGAAAACAGTTATGGAGAGGCCTTCAAATTCAATTTGTATTAAAATTTTAAAATTCTGAATCTATTTTTTTCTGATATTGCAGCAATATGCTTCAGTACTTTCAGATAATTTAGTGGTTGTAACATAATGAAATGTTTTATATTTTTTTTTCCATCGCAAAACGTTTTCGCCGGTTAAAATAAAAAAATGGATTAATTGAGATTTTTTTTTATACCCATTGTATGTTAATATTTTGTAATAAAAAGTCAATTTAATAAGATTTTTTTAAAAAATCAAAATTTCGTCTTTTTATCACAAAATAATGACTTTGAATTTGAACTGTATCTCAAATTTTGACTTTATTATCTAGAAGTTTTGTCTTTTTTTGTATAATTATCTCGAGTTTTACTGCATTAGTTTATAACTTTGAGTTTATTAACTGAAATTCTGTCTTTTCCCTAAAATTTGACTTTTTCTAATAATTCTGATATAATTATGTCGAGTTTTTGACTCAATTTCATTTCGATTTTGACTTTATTATCTCACAATTTTGTCTTTTTCATTAAAATTTGACCTTTCTTCATAATTTTGATAAACTACCTCCAGTTTTTGACTCAATTATATTAAAATTTTGACTTTACTGGCTCAAAATTTTGACTTTTTCGTCAATAGTGTAAACTTTTTGTATCAAAATCTTGAGTTTATATGGACCAAAATATGCCAATCAAGCCGACTTTTCAAATTTTTTTTACTACAGTGCTTTACAGTAAAGAAACACGGATATGATAAAAAAAAAAATCGAAAAATTAAAAGGAAACAACTCTGAGTTGAAGTTTAAAGTTATTAATTATGTATTTTACTGTTATTGATAATTATTTAATAACGTGTAGCAATGAAATGAAATTAATTTTTGATTTGCAGTTACATTTTTCTGGGCTTCACGGTTTTTTCTTTTAGCACTACATTTCCCATGAGCAGTAGCAACATCCGTCAGTCACATGACTACAACTTGACGTCACGTCAACATGACTGCCACAATCTCCAGCGATCATTTCAACAACTTACAGCTTCTTTTGAAGGTAAAAGTGAACTTTATTCTTTGGAACTTTATATTTGGGGTCTCTATCGTTAGTTTTATATGCTTGTTGTAACGAAAGTGCTGTTAAAAATACGATAATTCATGATTTTCGTGTTAGCTGTCATTAGCCTGTTAGCGTCAGTTTGTATTCAGTGCAATGGGAGGATGAGGGTGAACATCACCTTTTTTTTGCTAAAACTCCCATTTTTTCATTATCTTTAATATTGTTCTTTTTTTAATATTGTGCTTTCATTAATAAAGTGTCTGTTGTTGCTGTTGTGTCACCTCAGGCTCCGTCCAAAGATGCAGTGAGAGATGTTTGTGTTCAGAGTCACAAAGATCCAAATAAAAGACTCACAGAAACAACAGCAGCTACTTTCAGCATCTCTGTATCTCAAGCAGCTCAGGTAACACACTACACACCTATACACACCTATACACAGCTGCATACAGATACTTTCTTACACAACAAACACACTTAAAACCTGTGTGGTTGTTTTTTTTATCCTGTAGCTGATCCAGTCACTCCATGTTCTGTCTCATCACGTCCTCTTCTACAACCTGAGCTCTCCAGAGCAGATCCTCGCTCTCTTTCCTGAATCTTTCCACTCCAGTCTGAAGAACTTGATCACAAAGATCCTGCTGGAGAACAGGTCAGAGAAACACTTCATTTTTTATCTCCCCACTTTTATCCCCAGTGCAATTCATTTACTTAATGGCAATTAGTTTGTTGGTTGCTTATGATTCTCTTGCACTATCATCATTGTTGCCTTATATGCACTTTCACACTTCGCACTTTTCTGCATTAACTTGCATGTTACTTTCCATTTTTTTTGGTTTGAGCTCGGGTCTATACATGGTCATCGCCTTTATATGTGTATGTTGTTTCTTATCTTACCTCTTTTAGTCATTGTGTTGTCTATCATTTCTGTATTTTAGACTTTTTACTATTGTCATTGTGTCTTGTCCTTTGTGTGTTCCGGCTGTAGCACCAATCTCCCTTGACGGGACAATAAAGTAAATTCTGATTCTTCTGATTCTGATGTTAGAGTTAGGAACATTCTTAAACTTTGCTTTCACGCCTGACTTCTGGATCATAATTCATCCATCAGAAACTGAACTTTCTGTGCATTGAATTGTCTTTTTGCGTCTTAATAAAATATGGTTAAAAAGTGATCGGTAAGAATGATTACCTGTCCCATTAAACTCTATTTGAAAACACTGTTTTCAATCAGGCACAAAAAAATGTATCCTGAATATATATTACTACCCTCTGGAAGACGTAATTGCGTTGAACTCACCTTCCTCCCTACTTCTATCACACTTCTCAACAAACAACCTGCATCAACATAAAGCTCCAGTATGAGGGTTGTCTTACTCCTGCATTAATTTTAATATAACATTGCTTTTACTGCCACATTAGCATTTTATCATATTATTGCTATGTTGTTGTGTCATGGTAATGCCAGAGTAATGTGATCTTTTTTGCATTTTAATTTTGACGGTGGGTTTGTTTCATTTGGTGTGTATGATGAATGTGTAATTGTGACTGTATTAATTGTGAGCAGAAATGCACTTTGTCCGGACAATAAAGTTTATCCTTATCCTTAATAATATTGTTACTTATTCCTATTGGTTGGCTGGAATATGATGTCACTACTGGCTGTAATGACTTCACATCTCTGATTTTTTTCAGTGCGGCATGGAGAACAGAAGCTCTCAGTAATCAGAGTGAGTCTAACCTACATTTTTTATATTATTATATAAATTTTATATTCTTCATTGGCTTTTATGTGTCTGTAAATCCTAATCCAGTGTTTTTCTACCTTGGGGTTGAGAACTGGGGTCACCTGCATTGTCTAGTAATTGATTTAAAGAAACGGGCTAAATAGTTTTCTTTGTGAAATTAAAACACCACACACAATCTATTTAAAGTAAAATGCATCTGAGCTGGTGCATCTTGATGGACGGTCACAATCACGTGACTGCACAGTTATTGCTACTTGAGTTCCATCGCTTCAACTTGTATAAACATAAACTTGCAGTCAGTGGGAAAAACTGAAAACAGATGGAAAGATTAACTCGATTATGTTCATTTTGTCTCAATATGTGATAGTTTAAAAGTTTCTTTTAACAACTGGGTTGAGGTGGGTCTGAGTTTGTCTACTAAAAAGAAACTTTTCAACTAAACGGAAAGATTTCTCTGCCTGCATGACCTTGTAAAGATAATCCCAAGAGGAATCCAAACACTAGGATGGCGTCTTAAGGCCACATGAGGAATTAAAAGAAATACTTCTCAATAACGAAAAATATAATTTTTTGAGCTCAAACTACAAAAGATTTGTCATTTCTCCCACTGATAACAGAAAAATCTTGTTTGAAGCCAGTGGTGAATACAGAGGGTGTAGTTGGTAAAAAAAAACGCTCTAAAGTGCCCATTATTGGAGACAAAATGAGCACTAAATGACTTTTTGGGAGCCAAAAGAAATGCTGAAGTACCCTCATGGTTGCCGAACAACATTAATATGTTCCTTTTGCTGGTTAAATCATGACAAACTGCCCACTCAGGAGCCAAAACACACCCTGTATTTTGAAAGAAAATGTTGTTGGTGATGTAAAAATGTGGCCACAGCCCAAATAAGTTTGGTAACTGCTTTTCTAATCTGTGTGTGTGTGTGTTTGTGTGTGTCCAGTCTCTCTGCCTCAGTTGAAGGAGTTGGACTGGAGAGTGGACATGGTGACGGGTTCAGACTCAGTCAGTCGCATGTCTGTCCCGACCTGCCTGGTTCAGCTCAAGGTGAGCACCAACCTGAACCTGAATACGGTGAAGTTTGTAGTCTGAGTAACCTCCACTTCAAAGACTGACGTTTATTTAGTAAATTATATGTTTTATTTTTAGATTGAGGATCCATCAGCAGGTGGTGACTCGGTTTCTGCGGTGACGGTGGAGCTGAGTCGAGAGTCTCTGGACACCATACTGGACGGACTGGGACGAATCAGAGACCAGCTGTCGGTGGTTGCTGGGAAATGATGTCGTCTGTGTGTGGACGTTTCAAACAGACTGGTGCTGATGTTATTAAATAGGAGCTGCCTTCTCTTAGTGTCATCTTTAAAGAGCGGGTGTGTAGATATTATATCTAGTTCATGACACTTTTTCGGGGCGGGCCTCAAACACCAAGGCCTGTCCACAGATCGTCCCCTCTGTGAGGCCAATCAGAGAGAAGGGGGTTTGTGGAGTGGGGAGCCTTAAAGAGACAGCAGCAAAAACAAGTCCTGTCAGACAGAGGCTGGAATGAGGGTTTTCTGAAACAACAGTGTAAAAAAAAGTGGATTTTGTTTGGATTGAAATCACTGAGGCAGCTGTGGGAGCACAATGAAGTCTAAAAAAGAAACATGATACCCCATCTTTAAGGATTTCATTACCATACCATGTATTAGTTTTTGTATTAACATGAGTTTTTATGAAAGATGAAAAGATTTATAGATGACTAAACATGGTTCAGAAACTGAACAGACGCCTGTTGAATGTGTTGTTGATTTACCCTTGTAAAAGAAAAACACCTCTGTAAGTCATAAAAGATGAAGACAAATAAAACTTTACATTCCTTTGAGTCTGAGCCACATTGTTGTTTATTTAACTGTACATATTTAGATCCAGGAGTTATTGAAGCTGTGCCTGTTTAATGGATGTTTGACGTCTTTATAACTTCATGCCCAACCATGAAGTTCTTTACATCAACAGAATTCTCCAGTTTTAGATATTCTACACTAAAATTTCCCTGTACATTCATTTTAACACGTCCAACTGAAACAATTAGAAAGATTCCCAAAGTTTAAAGCATGTGTGAATAAAAGTTTTGACACAGGTGCCCTCTGTCGATAAATGCAGACCATTCCAGACAAATCATGATTTCAAGTCCAAGTTTTATTTTAAGATTTGTTTTCATTTATACATTTCTTAACCTCCATGATCACACAGCATGCACAGACATTCACTCTCATCTCACATTTAAAATAATTGACTACTCTCCCTTATTACCACTGAAGAAGATTTGGGCCACAGAAATGCTTTTTGGGTCAGACACTTTTAAAAATACTCTTTTTTTTTTTCACAGAATACTCAGACTGAAATCAAGAGTTGAAACAAAAAAGTCTCAGCCCTTGATATAAACTGAATTATAATCCTCTTGGATTTAAAAGAAAAAAAAGTTTATAACCCAAACTATTTCACTTAAAAGAATCCAAACATGACAGAAAGAATCCCCACTTTTTTTCAGGTATTTAGGTCTTAAAACCACAAACTTCTTTCTAGTATTCTAAGGGAAAATTCAGAACTTAATATTTCTTTTGGGGTTTTTTTTTCAAAGAACTCTCCATAATTTCCCCTTTTTGCATATTGAATAAGAATTTTATAGAAGAGGATTAAGACCACTGCTAAAAAGAAAGACTAATTATGGTTTAAAATATTTTTAATGATTATTACAAGAAAAAAGGCAGAGTTCTGAGATTAATGTCAGAATTCACTTTTTTCACTTTTTTTTTTTTCAACAAGTGGTCCTTTTCTTGTTTCGCAGAATTCTGAGTAATATTTTTATCCTAAGAATTTACTTTCCTAAAATTTGGAGAAATTCAAAATTCTTGGAAAAAAATTGTCAGAATAACTCACTGGCCTTCATATCCTCTTTTTGAAGCAAGAACAGTTTCACATTCTTGATTTAACACTGGACAGAACATTCAAAAAAATTTAACAGCATTAATACAAAAAATTATTTAAAAAAAGTTTCCTTCACAAAATTGATCTAAATCTAAAATCCTGTGAAGTTGAAATGAATGTTTTGATAAGTGACTGAGTTGGCTGCTTGTTTCAGGTCTGAGTTATATCAGATAAACTCGTCATTTTGAACAGTTGAGACTGTTACAAACATCACATCGACATCCTAAACTCAGCTGAACCTGTTGGTCTATCAGACAGATGAAGCAAACTCAGAAATGATAAAAAAATAAAAATAAATCTATCTGCATTAAACGATAAACTATTTCAAATGAAACCATCTAAGTCTCCTGAGTTTTTTTTTCTTCCCCCTTTAGTGACTTCTGTTTTAACTGAGTCTTTCTGCTTCATATCAAGAGCATTTCACAAAGAAAAGTATAAAAATACTTGTTAGAAATCATGTTGTAGCATTAGCAGCAGCTCCAGACCAGACTGTTATTACCATAGCAACATAAACCAGCTGGAATTTCTTTTTCTTTGCACTGAGGGAGCTCAGAAATAAAAATTTGCCTGGAAAACAGGCACAAAAAAGCAGCATTGGAGAACAGACACATGCTCTGATAATTAACTTTCTAACACTGATGACATCACTAAGATTAACACTGCTCAATCATTTACATTCAGTTTAAAACAATAAAAAGAAATTATATAAAAATTCTGCTACAGTTGTTGAAAATAATACTTTTTCAAAATTAATCTCTAAAATATTTATGTTGCTTTGTATCATTATTCAAAGTGCTAATTTCATTTTAGACTGCTACTAATAATACAGATAAAATAACAAATGGATAAAATCAAATCTTGTGTTTGATCGTTTGCTCCTGAATGGCTCGTACCTACATCTATACACATATTTATGTAGATAAAGTCATCTCAGGTGTAGAAAAAAAACTTGTGTGTCTTCAGGTTGGTGACAGGACTTGAATGCCGACCATGTCCAGCTCCACTGAGTGGACACTGAAGTCTCCAAGACCCTGAAAGACAAAAATATCAGCACAGGAAATGATACATGTTGTGAATGTATTTCTAGAATCTTTACAGCTGTGGAGGAAGAAGAAAACACCCAAAAACTGAACAGGTGTACATGTGGTACCTTAACTAACTCTTACCGGTGTGTTGTGGAGCACCTGAAGCACAGCCTCCTGCTGTCGAGGCTCCTTGGTCAACACGTAGAGAAAACCTCCACCTCCAGCTCCGGCCAGACTCTGACCCAGGACCAGGGGCCTCAGAGCCTCCATCATGGCCCTCACTGAGGCCGGCTCACACCCAGGGGCCATCAGTTTCTTCTGCTGCCACGAACGGTCCAAACACACACCAAGTCTGGGCAGAGAACCTGAGGAGAGACGGGCGGATTTTAACTTTTCAGCGCCTCTAAAACACAGGGAAGTCTGGGAGATGATGCTCCTGTATTTGTACTTCTAATGACGAAAATACTTTGATTAAATCTTCTCACTTTGTTCATAGATCTGTATCAGGTCTCCTGTATAAATCACTGTGTTGTGATTTTGCTCTCACCCTCCAAACAGGCTCTGGCACACTCCTCGGAGTTGGCCACCAGCTGCTGAGCGTTTTGCACCATCGCGGGCAGACGGCTGTACCAGCTCCGAACCACATCCTGCAGAAAATCATCTCCATCATTATCACATCCACTCATTTCCTCCCCATCAGTTAAAGTCATACTGACCTGATTCTAACTCACAGTGGTGTGCACAAGAATTTTAAGGGCAGGGGTGAATGAAAAAGAAGACACAACAATGTGAATTTTGGCTCCCAAGAGGACAGTTTATCATGTTTTAACCAGCCAAAGGGGGAAATTAGAGTAGTTTGCCAAACAGGAGGGAAATTTACTGTGTGTTTTGGCTCCCAAGAAGGCACTTTTGTGCAGGTTACTCATAAAGGAGGTGTTTTTGAGCAAAGGTTTAGCTTCCAAGAGGCCAGTTATTACAAGTTTGGCTCCTAAAAGGTCACTTCAGAAAGTTTTGGCTCCTAGAAAGGGACTTCAGCACACATGTGGCCATAAAAAGAGCATTTTTAGCACATATTTAAGCACCAGAGAGAGTAACTTAGAGTATTTTCCTAAGATGACACCTTGGATTTGTTTATTTTGAACTTGTTTGAATAAAAAATGGTTTAAAAAAAAAAGAAGACACCTTGGTGGAAGTTTGGCACCCAAAAGGGCACTTAACAAGTGTCCTAAAAATGGCACTTTTGCATATTTTGGCCCCCATGAGGTCAGTTTATTATGCTTTAATAGCCAAAGGCGCAGTTTAGTGAGGTTTGTCAAACAGAAGGGCACTTAAATCAGAGTTTTGGCTCCCAAGGAAGTTACTTTGGTACATGTTTTTGCTTCTGAGTGGACGACTTAGTGTATTTTGGAAGCACCTTATTGCAAGTTTGGCACCCAAACCAGTCAAAGGGCCAGATAAATGCAGTTTGCCAAACAGGGAGACACTTAAGTGCATGTTTCAGGTCCCAAGAAGGCACTTTAGCACAAGTTTGGCACCAATGAGGGCACTTCAGGTTGTGTCTTTGCTTCCAAGAGGGCCCCCCCTCTGTGTACACCACTCCTAACTTTTCTTTTCAGCAGAGATAAGTAAAGAATATCAAACTATCATAAAACCACCTGTAAAACTGGTTTGTCGTAAATCAAAAGGAATCTCATAAAACAAACTGGACCTGCAGCAGGTTGCGAGCCAGGCGTGTTTTTCCCGTGTAAACCAGCAGGAGGTGCTGCTCCAGAGAATCCAGGAACTCCTGAGGAAGATGGAGACGCTCCACCTCCACCTGCAGGGGAAGAGACGCTCTGGAACGACCGACCTTCACTCCACCCACCAGACCTCCGACCTGATCCTGCCAGCCTCCACCTGCAGGAGGAAAAGAAGAAGATGATGACGGGGAGTTGAGCTCGTAGTATTATCCCTGAGGAAACTTAAAAATCAAACCTCTGCAGACTCACCTGTCGTTAGAATCTGCTCCAGGTACAGGACGCCGTGGATGAGGGAGTCTGTGTCGTAAGTTTGACCCGTGCACCTGTAAACTGAAGCCAGCAGCGCCCCCGCCAGGATACTACTGGTACCTGCAGGACAAGAAATTATCAATCTTCATGCTGAGCTGTGTTTAAGGCTTCCCTGTTAAATTTGATGATGTTGGGACGTCATTCGTTGCAGTTTTCACAGGATTTGTGAATCACTGTGTTCTGATTTTATTTACATTTTACATTACATTGAGGCTTTATTTGAATTCTGGTTATACACAGAAAGCCTTTTCTATTGTGTACATCTCTAGTTAACAGCTGTTTGGTCCTGTTTAAATTCTCTGTCAACTCTGGTCCCCATGTAAAGGTAATTTATTTATTTCTACCTGTTTTTTGTCTCTATGCCACATAATTAATGAAGCTATTTCTGCTGTACCACCCACCCAGTCCAGACCCAGTGGGCAGCACCGACCAGCTGTGGAGCTCCACCCCTCCTCCCCAACGCTGCATCAGCTGATTCCCCAAAGGATGCTGGGAGGAGAGAGACACCAGACCACTGCAGACACACACAGCTTTCAGCAGAGCGCCTGTAACACACACACACACACACACAAAAACACACATTAACACTCTTCTTCTTCTCTTGTTGATCTCCTTTAACTTGTGAATTTTTCCTACCAGGTGCGTGAGGCTGACAGTAATCTCTCAGGTCATCGAGGTCGTTACACACGGTCTCCATGGAAACCTGGGAGCCCCGCCCCCCAGTGTGGCTGACCAACAGGAGGCGGGGTTCTTTGATGCGACGGGCTCTAGCACCGATAGGACGCTTCCCATCCACCTTCACGGCAACGTTTGTGACAGAGCCGCCGTGTTCGAAGGCGATGGGAGGAGTGTCGCTCCAGCCGCCTGAAAAACAAACTCGCTTTCATCATCGTTTACTGACATTAAGTTTCAAGGATGTAAAAGTAGATTCAGCGCTGCCATATTTTCTATGACTTACTCTGTTCTAAAACTTTCAGTCTCACCTGCGAGGTCCAGTCTGGCAGGACACTCGACCTCCTGCCACTCCTCCATGGGCGGGACTTCACCCTGTCCAATGGAAATAAACCTTTGCGATGACATCACAGCTTTTCGTAGAAGCACCTGACCCGCGCCCTCGTAGTGCCGCGCTGCTCGAACCAGCAGATCCGGCCTGTAGGGGGCGGTAACAGAACAAACAGACCACTCAACCCTTAAAACTAAGCTGTAACGACACCTGAACACACAGAGTGACGCTCACCTGCTCAACCAATCACGTCTCCGATCCGCCAGGGCTTTGACTCCGCCCCTCAGGTTACCCTCCTCTAACAGGAGGTAGGCGGAGCTCCAGGCTTCGTTTGCTGCCGGTCCGCTCCTCAAGCCTCCTTTTCCTCCCGCCATGAACACCAACACGTCAGCGATGCAGGAGAGGCAACGAGCCGTCAGGCCAAGCTCCGCCCCCTGCTCCTCACCTCCAGCCGCAACTGGAAACACAGGAGGAAAGAAACAGGGTTAAAAAGTAAAGTATGAGGAGCAGAGAGAGGAGGAGAAGAACAAGGAGAACTTTGAAGAAGAGGAAAATGAGACTCTGGAGAAGAAAGAGCGACAGGATGACTTAAGAAGAGGAGGACAAAAATTCAGAGAGGAGAAGGGGAACAAGGGAAAAAAGAGAATTAGGATGAGAGATGAGGAGGCGCAGAACAAGAAGCAGCTGGAAAGAAGGAGATCAAAACAATACATAAGTGAAGACGAAAGAAAAGGAGAAAAGGAAGAACGGGAGCAGAATAAGTGGTAGAAAGAAAAGAGGAGAACGGGACAAAAGAAGCATAGAAACAGGGAACAGAAGAATAGGAAAGAAGAGGAGAAGAGGAACAATGAAAAAAAGAAAGGAAAGGAAAAGAAGAAGGAAGAGGAAAAAATGAACAAAAGAAGGAGAAGGTAAAAGAAAGGAGACAAAAAAGACAAGAAGAAAGAAGGTGAAAGGAAAAAAGGAAGGAAAAGGAGAACAATGAGATGGAAAATGTGAAGAAGGAGAAAAGAAAGAAGGAAAAAGGGGAAAAAGATGGAACAGGGGCACAAGGAAAAGAGGAGAAAAGAAAGGGAAGTAAAGAAAGAAAATGAGAGGAAAGAGAAAAGAAAGCAGGAAAAGAAGGGGAAAAGAAGGATAAAAAATTAGGAGGACAGGGAGGAGAAGGAAAAGTAGACAAAAAAAGGTGGAGAAGGAGAAAAAGGGTGAAGGACGAGAAGGAGAAAAGAAAGAGGGAATTGAGGAGAAAAGGAAGAGAAATAGGATAAAGAGAAGAATAAGGAGGAGACAGAAAAAGAAGGAGAATGAAGGAAATGGAAGAGAAGGGGGAGAAAGAGAAGGAGGTAACAATAAAGGAACGAGAAGGAGGGTAAGAGTCAGGTTTTGGGGAGGGAAAAGGAGGGAAAAGAAGGTAAGGGGGAGAGGGAGAAATGGGAGAAGGAAAATGAGGAGAACTAGGATAAAAACACGGAAAAGCAGGAAAACGAGAAGAAGGGAAATGAACGACAAAAGACAGAAATCAACAAGATGGATGAGAAGAAAGAAGAAACGGTCAAATCAGAGAAAGGACACAAAGCAGAAATGTTTTTTCTTCCACATGATTCGACATAAAGTCTTAACTGTGACTCACTTCTGTCCAGCGTCTCCAGCAGCGCCTCCTGCTGGCCGCCCATAACCGCCGCTTTAAAAGTCGGCAGGAGACAGACGTCCGAGCGCCTCCTCAGAGCGTCGTCCACTCTCCTCCTTCCTGCCAGGAACAGTAGCTCCTCCCTCCACTGAAGCTCCGCCTCCTGATGAGTGAGCGACAGCACGTCCTTCAGAGAAAGCTTCCACGCCGCCCGCCACTTCTGCAGAGAGCCGGCGCCACCCAGCAGCCATCCGATACGGTTCTCCAGACCCTCAGCACCTCCTCTGGGGAAGAGGACCGGGAAGAGATGGGCTTCCAGGAGGGAGCGGTGACCTCCTCTGGGCCACAGCTCCTCAGGACTGAGAGGAGGAGAGAAGAGAGGAAGTCAAGGAGGAAAAAGTTTGGAGGTAAATTAAGTGAAAACTCGATATCTAGAAGAATCTTACAGGATTCCTGTTCTGCTGAAGAAGGAGCTCCATGTCTGGTTCAGGAAGGAGGCGCCGCTGTCATCAAAGGAGGCCTGAGGAGGAGACAGAAGGTTTTACCTTTTGTATTACTTTAAAAACAATGATCATCTCACAAATGCCTAACACAGAGGAGACAAACAACAAGAAGAATCTCCGTTTTATGGCTTTAGAGTTTAAGAATTTATGAAAGAACCAGGAAATAACTTCATGTGAACAGTCTGTGAGGACAGACAGTACAGAGCTGGGTGTTCTCAGTAAAAGTGAAAACCAAATTTCCAGAAAATATGACCCAGAGGTAAGAAATAGACACAGAACAGGAGGGACACCGGAGGGAGGGTTATGATCAAGGGTTATAAACAAACTGAGCAGCCAGAGAGGTGGAGTTTTATCCAGGTGAGTAAAGGAGGATGAGAAAAGTTGAGATATCAGAGTCAGCTGACATCAGGGCTTTGATCCAGCTACCTGAACAAGGACGAAAATCTTTTAAATTGTAATGTTCAGGAGCAGAAACAGAACTTAGAAACATTGTTAGTGCTGGTATTTTTTTTATCTTGAAATGTCTGTTATCTTGGCCATGTAGCCCAAACACATTTACTCCCCATGTCACTCCATCATGCCTTGTCATATTAGCGCAGGCAGAGAAGAGAGAATTCAGCCACAACAGCACATGAGAAAAGACCAAGAAATATCCATACATAATCTCACAATATAACTAAGGTAGGATGCATAAAATCAAATTAATAAGTGATGCTGTCTACAGGGCTGAACATTGCAACCAGCTCTTATGTGCAACTGACAGAATTTGGGTCAGCTAACTGCGCACTCTGCTCAGGTAAATTAAAATAATGCCTTTTGAAATAAACACATATTTACATTGTTTTCATATGATAGCAAACTGTTGTTTTGTCAGTGATCAGTGTGAGATGATGATGTTATTGACTGATTCAGTGAATGTTTTATATGCGCCTATTCGCACTCGTAATGGATGAAAGACACCGCTGCAGACCACTCTAAAAACGTCAGATTAAACAAATGAACACAGACTACAGTTCAGGCTTTTTCTCATTCATTTAACTGGTAGAACATTTTTAGAATCTTTGTTTTTCGCTCAAAAGCCAAGCAAGGTCACTCTTTATGTAAACAAGAGGCAGAGGAAATTTCAGCTACACCAGCAAATTGGCTGGAGTTGGCTTGGACATGATTCATTTAACAATTCAGTCTTTTGCCAAATATGTAGACAAGTAAGTTGAGTTTAGGAAAGATAAGGTAGTTTGTTTGTGGGAATGAATTTGTTCTCTGTTCTGGTCTGTAAATAAATCAGAAGATCTGCTCTCAGGTGAGTTGCAAATTTACCTTAATGTCAACCCCTGATAATGCAGAGGACTGGTGAATTGTAGTGTTTGTTGTAAGAAGTAACGGCCCATTATTAAGTGTTGATGTTACACCAACCAGTTAAAAGTCCTATTGCTGACTTGGAACAATAGTAACTGATTTAGGACATTTTTTTTGTTTGTTTCTAATCAGTCCGAGGACAAAAATTTTGAGGAGTAACCTCCCCAAAAAATTAAACTGCAGTTTTTGTTTAGAACAAACCACTGGGGAAAAAAGTGGTGCAACGCCTTATCTGATGTCATTTGTAATTTGAGACTTAACTTTTAAACTTCATCATTCAGCAAACAGAAAACAGGAAACTGTTTGCCTGATGAAGGTCTTAGCACTGAAAGGTGGGTAATAAACTAAGATTCTTTACAAGTTTTGACAGTGTGCAGGTGTTTGCATTTGAAATCATCGCTGGATACCTGCTCGCCGACGCACCTGTCCATAAAATAGATGTGTGAAGTTACCTCCTTTTGTAAACTTCATCATTCAGACTTTCTAAAGCATTGGTTCCCAACCTTTTCCAATTCAGGGCCCACTTTCAAGTCCCAAAAATATCTGCAGCCCACCCCCAACCCTATAAGTACAAACTTCAAAATGTTTTGTTAGAGCTCGCTTTGTAAAAAAAAACCCCAACCTGAAATATAAGAAAGAAAATGTAATAAAATCCCCAAATGTTAAAACTGGTCAACAATGCAACATATGTCAAGCCCAAAACGTAATACACTTATGCCCACAATGTAACAACTTGTTAGTAACTACATTTTTGGCTTATACAACATTTGTTTTATTACATTTCGGGTTTTATCGCATTTTTTTAATTACATTTCAGGTCTCTGTTAAATTTGGGGTCATGTTACACACTGGGCTTTAGCATGCCTTTGACTTTTCCTTTATATGAATCTTTGAACACGTTCTATCCTTAAAAAACTAACTGAGTTTTATCATTTTAAACATTATTCTTTATATTTGTATCTTTTGATAACTGCCCTCTTTTAAAATTCAGGCTATTTTGGAAATGATTTGGCGGCCCACTTGCAATACCTCCGCGGCCCACCAAGGGGCCACGACCCACAGGTTGGGAATCACTGTTCTAAAGATTAAATTTTTAGTCTGTTAAATTATCTAATGTTCATCTTCTGTCTCTTTTACCTGCAGATCGTCCTGCGCTCCCATCACTGTGTACACTATCAGCTTCTGCTCCTCCACCTGGATGTGGTGTCCCTGGACGATGATGTCATCAGCCAGTTTTAGCTGCCTGGCGTTCTGAGTCCACCACAAGTCCAAACCCGACAGTAAACAACCTGAAGGGACTTTTAAAGGACCCTGATAAAAAAGTGATACGTCACTACAGGAGTCCAAACATAAATACATTAACATAGTTACTTAGCAGTAACCTCCTGACCTGTAGGTGGCAGTGTTGCACCACCGCACCAGTCGCTACACTCACGCATCCCTCCAGAACGCTGTTGATGACCCGAGCTCCTTCACTCACCTCGCTCTCCACCTGAGAGAAAAAAATAGAGACGTGAATGTTTGTGAAGCTGCCGTGAGAAAAGTTGGTGTTGAAGAAAGTGAAGAGTCACCTGAATGTGCGACAGAGTGTTTCTATCTGTCCAATCACGGGTGAGACGGGTCACATGTTGCTCTCCAGACAGAGTCAGGTAGTCATAGCGACCACCGGGGATGTACGCTGTCGAGGAAACAGGGTGTTACCATAGCAACAGATAGAAGTCGCCCCCTGCTGGCCATCAGGAAAAGTATCAGGCGACGTGTTAAAGAGAAGAAGCAGAAAAACACTCACTGAGCGTAAGAGGAATCCCTCTGAGGATCTTCCACAGCTCGATCCTGCCGCTCCTCACTGCCGCCCCCTGTGGTCCAACAGCAGAACTGCACCCTGCTCGCTCCTCGCTCACAAACTGATCCTGAGTCAGATCTGAGCAGAGACACTTCAACATGTCCAGGAACAGAGAGATCTGAGGAGGAGGGTTGTGTTAATGTCAATAATAAAAAAGCCAAACACTGGTTAAAAATCCCTGCGGTACCTGAAGGGGCGGAGCTCCAGAGTCCAGGCCCAGGTAGGTGCATCCATCCAGAGGAGGAGTGACGTGAGTCTGCAGCAACTTCTCCGACACAGACCTGCTGAAGAAGACTGGACCTGACACCTGCAAACAAACAATAAACAAAACAGGTTATAAAAAGTCACCAGGATTAAGATTCAACAAGCTCCAAGACTCAATCATCTCAAAACAATGAGATTTTATTACTGTAACTTAAAATGTGTTTTTATCTACTATCAAAACGTCTAATAAAATGATGACTTTAGTCTCTAATTGTTACGACTAACTAACTAACTAATCTTCATATTAGTCCGATGTTATCCTCATAAATCACAACTTTACTTCAGTAACATAAGCGATATGAATTCACAACAATTTCCAAATATGTCAACTTCATGACA
Organism: Thalassoma bifasciatum; assembly: GCA_008086565.1. NCBI lineage: Eukaryota > Metazoa > Chordata > Actinopteri > Labriformes > Labridae > Thalassoma > Thalassoma bifasciatum. The sequence continues at coordinate 28,576 of RPOG01001841.1, forward strand.
TAGGAGAAAAATTAAACCATATAATCAGAAATATCTTATTCAGAAACCATCAACACAAGTTATTCTGAGTGTGATACAGGGAATAAACATATATACCCTGTTGATAAAATATCTTAACACTGTGGTGCATAGTGGTCACTGCAGTGGACACCTATTTAAAAGTTATTTACTCCTAAATTCAAAGGTTCAAAAATTCAAAAATGTTTTCAAGTCTTTTTCCGAATAGTGTAATAACTAGAAATCATTCAGTGTTAAAATGGATGAAAGAGAGTTAAAATATTTCACAAAGCATTAATAAAAGATTATTCATGAAATTACCAAAAAAAAGAAAATAAGTCAAACAAAAAAATAAGTCATATTTACATTAAGTTCACACTGTTTTATGTTGAATGCTCAGGTAAAAATATTTGAAAAAAAAAACTGGAAACTATTTTTCATGCTTTAAGACAAATAAAAACACTCAAGGGAAAAATCCTGACACTGACATTTATAATTCATGCATCAGAGGGTTAAGACCAGTTGGAAAATTGTGTAAATTTACATTTTGCACTGTTGCTTCTTGTAAAAGTTCTAAGTAGAGTTTCAAATGCAAAAAGAAGAAATGGGAGAAAGATTTTAGAAAATTGGGATTGGGGAATTGATTGAAAGCAACCTCAAAGTGAAATAGTCTGTTCATCAGCTGACCATGAGTTTGAGACCACGAAACAAAGCTAAACTAAATAGTTGGTTTGGATAAATTGCTTCCTCTTTTTTGTCTAACTCCCATTTCTTCTTTTTGCATCTTGAAACTCTATTTAGAAATTTCTCAAGATCCAACGGTGCAAAGTGTGAATTAGCGCGTTTTTCCAACTTGTCTTAAGATTCTTGATTTTTGATCAGGGGTGTATTTGAAAGAGAGATGAACTCACCAGTGGAACTTTCCCATCAGGCATCACAGCTCGTTGAATCTGCTCTTTGGTTCCTTTGTAGATGATATCCTTCACCTGACTCTGTGAGACCAACCAAACACACTTTTAATCTCAAAGTTTTATTGATGTTTTCCATCATAAAAGAGTAAAACTGGTGTCACAGACAAAGTTAAGAAAACTTAAGTGAGCACCTGTTTGTCGGACAGGTAGACGCCGTGATTGGCTGCGTAGGAAACATCACCTGGTAACGCCAACGCACGAACACCAGAGAAACCTTCCCAGGACAAAACTAAAACACAAAGCAGAAATTAACTATTACTCACTTATCACACACTACCTTGCCAAAAAAAAAAAATCACACACTCTAATATTTGGTTGGACCGCCTTTAGTTTTGATTACAGCACAAATTCAGTCACAAGGTTTATTTCCATCCAGTGTCGCTTCAATTTTTCAGAAAGATCTTGCATTGATGATGGTAGAGTTTGACCGCTGTGCAAAGTTTTCTCCAGAACATCCCAAAGATTCTCAATGGGGTTAAGGTCTAGACTCTGAAAACGATGTCTCATGCTCCCTGAACCACTCGTTCACCATTTGAGCCCCATGAATCCTGGTATTGTCATCTTGGAATATGAAGAAAAACTCCATTGATGGAATAACCTGCTCATTCAGTATATTCAGAGTCAGCTGACCTCATTCTTTGAGCACATGCTGTTGCTGAGCCTGAGCAACTGCAGCAACCCCAGATTATAGCACTGCCCCCATAGGCTTGTACAGTAGGCACTAGGCATGATGGGTGCATCACTTCACCTGCCTCTCTTCTTACCCTGATGCGCCCATCACTCTGGAACAAGGTAAATCTGGACTCATCAGACCACATGACCTTCTTCCATTGCTCCAGAGTCCAATCTTCATGCTCCCTAGCAAATTGAAGCCTTTTTTTCAGGTTAGCCTCACTGATAAGTGGTTTTCTTAAAGCTACACAGCTGTTCAGTCCCAATCCCTTGAGTTCCCTTCGCATTGTGCGTGTGGAAATGTTCTTACTTTCACCGTCAAACATAGCCCTGAGTTCTACTGTTGTTTTTCTTCAATTTGATTTGGCCAAACCTTTAAGTGATCGCCGATCATGATCATTCAGGATTTTTTTCTGACCACATTTCTTCCTGGAAGACGATGGGTCCCCACTATCCTTCCAGTTTTTAATAATGCATTGGACAGTTTTTAACCAAATTTTAGTCGTTTCTTCAATCTCCTTAGATGTTTTCTCTGCTTGATGTCAATGATTTGACCCTTCTCAAACAGACAAACATCTTTTCCACGACCACGGGATGTGTCTGTCCACATGGTTGTTAGAGAAATAAGAAGTTACTCATTTCATCAGTTGGGGTTAAATAACTTGTTTCCAGCTAAAAGATAATCACCCAAAAGGTTCTGGACAGGTTTATGTTCTTTTATGTTTTGTTCTTGGGGTTTATCTCCAACCTTGTCCTCTGAGACGGTAAAAGACAGTAAAAGTGTGTTTTCAGAAGAGAATTGTTTGTTACCTTGTTGTTTTGCTTTACTTTCTGTGAATGTGACTGTTTGCATATGTGTTTGAGTTAAAAAGACAAGGTAAATTTTATTTCTATGATTGTAAGGATCAAAATGTAATCTTTTAATAAAACTATTTGGAAAAAAAGAAAGATAATCGCCCATGCAGTAATTACCCAATAGGAGACTTGTACCTATTTGCTTAGCTAAATCCAGGTGGCGACTTTTTTTTTTCTGGTCAGGCAGTGAATATACTTCATTTCAAATTATATCAAGTATTCAACTGTGTTTTATTTTGACAGAAACAGAAACAGAAGTTGTGCTCTGAGTGACAGCACTCACCAAAATCAGGGGGAAAGGAGAGAATCATGTCAGTGCTGCAGACCCAAACACCAGGAGGAGATCCTGGACAAATCTGTTCAATAAAAGAAAAACGTTCATGTTAAAGAGTTTAGAGCAGATCAAACTCCACAATAACACTTTTATAACAGCTGATCCAGACCTGCTGAGTGAGACAGTCCAGCAGCAGGTCTAAACAACAAACCGGAGCCTGAACCCTTTGGTCTGGTTTCTCCACAGGCAGCCAGCAAAACGCTCGGCTGCAGGAGCTCCAGGGGAAATCTCGACCCTGCAGGAGGAAACACACAAACATTAAAGACACAAAACTTCATCTGCAGATTAAAAACATGCTGGTTCTGGTTCTGGACTCACCGTGTGCAGGATGAGGATGTGAGCATCATCCAGAACATCGGCCGTCACCACCTGAGAAACATTGATGGGTTTAAACTTTTGGGGACTTTTACTTTGAAAGGGTGAAAGGTGAGTTACTCTCACTCACTGTGTGTCCCGCTCGGCTGCTCAGGTGTTCAGCAGCGACTAATAAAGCGTTTAAAGTCGCTCCTCCACTTCCTACAGGCTCCTGACGATCCCTCACAGTCAAAACCAATGCACCCTGAGAGAGAGAGCCTCGCTGCTGCCGCAACTCCAGCTCTGTCACACACACACACACACACACACACACACACAATATTTACACACACACAATATTTACAACATATTAATCATATTATCTTTACCGTTCAATCCTACTTTAAGTGTTTTGAACCTTTGATTCTAAATCTCAAAATCTGATTTCTTCTCTTTGTCATAATTTTAACTTAATTTTCTCAACAATTCAAACTTTTTATCTCTTGACCTCTAGGTTTTCTCCCCAAATTTGATTCTAAATCTCAAAAATTTTGACTTTTACTTCATAATTTGACTATTTATCTAATTATTTCTTCTTCCTTTTTAATGAATGTAACTAAATTTTCTTGAAAGTTTTGAACTTTTCATCCCTTGATCTCTAGGTTTTATCGCCAAATTTTGTTTCTAATCTCAGAATTAGAATTTTATCTCTTAGTTTCTTCCCTTTTTCATGATTTTAAATTAATTCTCCCAAATTTTTGAACTATTTATCTGCTGATCTTGACATTTTACCCCCAAATTTTGTCCTTAATCTAAAAATTTGATTTTTATCTAATAATTACTCCTGTTTTCCATGATTTAAGCTGAATTCTCTCAAAATTTTGAACTTTTAATCTCATGATCTCAACATTTTATTCCCAATTTGATTCTAAATCTCAAAATTTGACTTTTACCTCATAATTTGACTTTTTTATCTCAGAATTTCTTCTTTTTTTCATGATTTTAACTTACTATTTACATTTCAAACTTTTTATCTATTGATCCCCAAGATTTATCCCCCGCATTTAGTTCTACGTCTCAAATTTGACTTTTATCTCATCATTTCTTCTCTTTGTAATGATTTTAACATTTTTTTTTATTATTTTGATCTTTTTATCTCCTGATATCTAGGTTTTATCTCTGAATTGAATCCTTAATCTCAAAATTTGACACTTAACTCTTAATTTCACCATTGATCTCATTTTTGTCCTTTTGAAACTGGATTCAACACAATTTTTATCACAATTTTGAGCTTTTTATCTCTTGATCTCAATGTTTCATTCCAGAATTTGATTCTAAATCTCAAAATTTTGACTTTGTCCCCAGAATTTCACTCTTTTTTTATTTAATTTTTTGGTAAAGATACAGATACATCTTGTAAAAATAGGCATTATATAAAATCGATACACATAGTGTTAAATACATAAATAAATAATAGTCAAAGTACCAAATAAAACAAAACAAAAGCAGTAATAGTAGTAATAATAATGATAATCAATAATTATAATAACAATAATAGCAAGAATAATAGAAATAACAATATATTTATATTAATAACAGTAATGATAATAATAAGAATAATAGTAGTAATAATAATAGTCATATTAATCATAATAATAGTGCCAGTAATATGGAAATAGGAAAAAAAGAAAAAGAATATATCTGCCAAGTTTACCATTAAAAAAGGTTAAGAGTAATAGAACAAAACAAAACGTGGTCTTCCAAAAGATACAAACACAAAGACCCTAAATTCCAGTCACCCAGAGGACTTACACCCAAGAGGAACAAAAAAATGAAAAAAAAAAAAGAAAGGAGAAGAAAAAAAAAAAAAAAAAAAAAAAAAAAAAAAAAAAAAAAAAAAAGGAAAAAAAAAAAAAAAAAAAAAAAAAAAAAAAAAAAAATTCACTCTTTATCTCAATTTTTTTTTTTGGCCTTTTTCTCTCACATTTTTTCTTTTGGTCTCAGAATTTTGATTTTTTTCTTTTTATTGAAGAATTTAAAAATGAGAAACTTTTCTTTGCCTATATGTCCACATTGCCTGATTCCTCTGGCGCCACCTTCAGGTTGACCCGTGTAACTGTAACGAACCGTTAGATCAAAGATCGTATATGAGGATCAAAGATCGTATATTGAGATAAGATGGTTCTCACCTCTCTGAAAAGCGTAGACGCTGTCTTTGTGTTGGCAGGTTAACACAACAACCGTCCATGAGAAACCGCCGCCGCTGTCCTGAAACATCTTCTCCTGATACTTCACGGAGTCTTAAAGCGTCTTTAAAACACTTTAAAGTTCATTTCTTACTCCTGCTGTTTCTGCTCCGGTCAGTGACATGATGGGTCACTTCGACACTAACTCCCGCAGGAGCACGAAGCCAAACGAGCAGGATTTACGAGAAAACGAAAACGAACGAACCATGAGCAGATTAACTGTTAAAGGAGATGGTTCAAATAAAGCTACACGGACTAAAGAGGCGAAAACTGTTACATTAAAACAGAGCTCATAGTTTCCCTTGCTGTTGTTTGGTTGGATCTGACCGTGCAGGCTTCCGTAGACAGTTAACTGTAGCGCTTAATTCTGACTTGTGTATCTCCCAAAGAGGCGGGGAGCTAAAGGAAAACTTTAATCTTAGTTTAGAACTTGTTATAAGTTTTATTAACAGTTAAGTGCTACTCTGCTGCCAATGGGGAGTTTTAAACCCGCTTTGGTGAGGTTTAATGTTTTAAAATGCGACACTTCTCCAAGATTTTTCTGAGACTCTTGAGCGGTTAAATTAAAACACCCGGACATCCAAGGAGGGCGGTGTTAAAGTCATGAGACCAGCACCAAAGCTCACCTCCAGAAAGAATCCGACATTTGAGACTAAAAAGCTCAATAATTTCCCAAAAGCCCCTATTATTGGCAAAGAATCATCTTTTTATATTTTGATGTATAAGATTTTTTTTTTCAATTCTCTTCTTTGACCTTGCTGTCTTGGTTCCTACTGTCCTGTACGTTTAAAAAAGGTTGAAAATGAATAAGAATAATTTAAAAAAATTAATAATAATACACATTTTTTACACTTATATTGCATTTTGCTCTTCAAAATCTAGGTTTCTTTTCAATCGCAGGAACTGGGGACCTTTTCAAGACCTCTACATTTCCAAAAGCTCAGGAACTTTTTGTTTTCAGTGCAATTACTTAAATCGTTCATAAGACTTCAAGAAAATAAGGAACCATTAATTCCCTGAGAAGTTTTTATTTCAGGTCAAAAGTCACCTATAAGAGAAGATGTGACTCTTGGCAGCAAAAGAAAAATAAGCAATAAAAACAGCATTGTGACTTTCAGTGTACAAAAGCATTAAAAAGTTTATTGATCTATACAAAAATTTAAATGAATTATATACAATTTACAACAAACAGAATTATTATTCATCAGAAGTTCAGTAATCTTCATTCATCCTCTTCCTCGTCCTCAGCAGGCAGGGGTCTGGATCTGCACACAGAAAAAGGAAAATAGGTCAATAAACTTATTTCCATTCAAACAAGTCAATTAACTAATGTCACTGATCCAAAAGCAGGACACGAGTATGGCCAAATAAGAATCGGTCTTTAAAGCAACGTACAAGTCAACAGATTTTACATTTTAATATCTTCTTACACTCAGTTTTAGTTCATTTTGGCAAAGGTCAGTACTGGTCAATTTGAGTTAACACCATCATCTCTGCCCACTTGCTTGCAATGAATCTTTTTAAATCCATTTACAGCAGCTGAGACCCTGAATTCTTGTGAGAATATTTTGAGAGAAGTGGTGGGAAATTCTCCTAAGAAAGTCAAAAACTTTGAAAAAAACTGCAGTGTAATGCTACGTCAAAACTATCCAGACAAATAAACGAGAAAGTTCCCTTGGAATAGTAGGAAATACAATATAACCAATCAGTAAGTGAGGTCAAAATCAAAGAACCTGGGACAATTCTTTTTTTTTTAAAAGACGTATCTTTTCAGCAATTTGTGCTTGTTGGTGTCACCCATTTTACATTAGGTAGACATTTTTTTTCACAAAATAAACACAAATGGATGATAAAATCCAGATTCTTTAAACTCAAAGTTGAGCTCTAAAAGAAAGAACACATGAAAGACCTCAAAACATGAATTAAGTCTTCAGTAGAAAAAATATTGTTCAGTGTATGAACCAAAACAAACGTACTTCCTGCTGGGCTTTGACACGCCACTTCCTCCAGCCTCTTCACCATCATCTACCTCCTGGGGGCTCTGGTTCTCCTTCTCAAACTTCCTGGGGGGGCCACCAAAGAAGTCTCCAATTCCTTTCTGCCAGGTCGGTGTGGGACGAGGACACACGGGATTCCCACCAGCATATTTATTCTTTGCTGTGAACATCAAACATTAAACATCACATTCAGATTCAAGGTGTCAGTTCACTGCACAGGTGTGATGATGTGTAAGAGCTGGTGGAGAGTTTGGGAGCTGACCAGGTGTGGAGCACTGGCTGCTGGAGGAGGACGAGGCGTTTGCTGCATTGGAGCCAAGAGACTTTCGAGGAGCAGAAGCTGCAACGGCTGCAAACGAGAAAAGAAGTAAATAAAATGAATTAGACTTCAACTTCATTTGGAACAAACATCCAAAATTAAATGACAAACAATAAATATAGACAGAAAATAATCCTCCAAGAACTCATGTTTGAAGAAAGATGCTGCTATTAGTATGTATAAGTGTGGACTAGTGCTTTTATATAGTGTATGCAGAATGACAGTGAAAGCACCTTTAAATTTGGTTTGCACAAAATACCAGTCCTAAACAGTGTCTCTCTTATACGCCGAATTTTTCAGAAGTTTCCTTTTGATATAAAAATGTGTCGTTATCCAATGTTTAGAGATGAATCTGGACTGTTTTTTCCAATAATGTAAGAAATGATATAACTTTTCATGGGGTTTGGTGAAGTGTCCAAACAAAGCGAAACTGCAGCGTTAAAAACTGGCGCCAGTTTGGAGAAATCAATTCACACAGTTTAGAAAAACTAAATGAAAATGTCATTTTATTAATATAATAAGACTTTTACGACAGAACTTAACTTTTTAATGTGCAAGTATATTTAAAAAGTGTGAAATAAATGTGGTAAGTTTCCCACCCCCGTGTTGGCGGGAGGTTGGTGTTTCCAAGTGTTGTTTATCTACATTAATTAAAATAAACCTCTTAGAAAATCTCCTTAACGCCATTATTTGATTTTCAAAAGCTTTGATATGTTTTGTGCAAAAATTCTCGGAGAAATAAACGTTTTTCTGTCCGTTTTTAGAGCCAATATGAGTGAATTATCACAGCCCGCCAGACTACATGAAAGAAACCGTCACATCTGCGTAAAGTTGAGATTTTAAAGCTTTAAATCGTAGATTTCTCTAGAATATGTTACGGTACCTTTTCTGTATGTTCCGGGAACACTGTCGGCTTTAGTCCTCACCATTTTGGCAGCGAGTTTTTAAAGTTATCAGTGATTTACTGAGGAAACTCCCTGAGAGGAATGAGTGAAGTGAAGCGTCCCGCCTCCGTTTAAAAAGCCCGGGCCGCGGCGGGAGATTTCACTTCTTCTTCTACGGAGAAATACAGCAGGTCACAGCGCCCCCTGTGGGTCACTACACACTACTACATCTGAAAGTTGTATGTATGTATGATTGTTTTGTTGGGAATGTTACTACTCTGGTTTTCTGGTTGGGAAAGTGGAGCTGGTAGAATTTTATTCCTAATTTTTTTTTTCAAGATATGTTTATTGATTTCTCTACTTTTTTTTTTTTTTTTTACATACAAACAGCTCAGCACAACACTGGTCCACACATCCATCAAATGTACTTTCCACAAAATGAGACGTACATATAAATATAAAAAAACATAAAGGGTCCTTCCTGAAACAGGGCAGAGTCCAAGATAAGTCCAGTACAATACTTGTAAATATTGAAGATATAGTAGTACCCGAGAAGCGGAGATATGGAGTCCATATTTGTCTTTTTGTTGAGTGAAGCAGACAAGTCAGATATTCAAGAGAAACACACTCCATAATAATTTTGTGCCAATTTGTTATAGAAGGTGACTTTTCACTTATCCATGACAACACTATATTTTTCCTTGCAGCATAAGTTAGAATACAATATAATCTGTTAAGGCAAGTACCAACAACCCCGTCCTGACATGGGTAACCCAGAAGCAGAGAGATAGGATTCAAACTCAGAGAAACACCAAAATTTTTTCCCATATATATATATATATATATATATATATATATATATATATATATATATATATATATATATATATATATATATATAACCATGAGTACATTTTGGTATTTCAGTCATTAATATGCCAAGAGATTACCAGATAGAGTATATATATATTTTTATCAATCAGTGGTGAAGTTGCAGGAACAATAAAAGAACAATGAACAACAAAAAGCAATTATCTCCACAACACCAAATCTTGCAGCAACTTGACAGGTTGGATAAATCAAAGCATTGTTTTAAAAGCAATTTCCTTGGTTTTATTTGTAACAGTGTTTCTGATTCTAATTCCACCCAGGCTTCCAGTTAATGTTTTCACTTTTTTTTAATTTACAGATTGATTCGAGGAGTTGAGGGTTAGTCTCTCTCTCTCTCTCTCTCTCTCTCTCTCTCTCTCTCTCTCTCTCTCTCTCTCTCTCTCTCTCCCCCCCCCCCCATTTATTAGGCGAATATAAACATCACATAAAGGAGCAAACAAATATGAGACAGATATACACACAGAGCACCAGGGTTTTGAAAAAAAGAAAAGAAAACAATGTAAGCAGACGGATTATTAAGCTTTTTAAAAAAAACATTTATTATCACAAAAGTTCATGAATAGAGGAGACAAACAATAAACAGGAATTTACAAAAATATTTTAGATTTGGAGCATAAGGTTAGAGTTTTAATAGCTTTTTTTGTTACATGAATTCATCGGGGTCCGATTTTAGAGTTCTTATTGTTTTTTTGAAAGCACAAAAGGAGTGATTGGTCTTTAAAACCTCACATTTATGGATAAAAAAACTTAGCCGAGTTGGGGGTTAGTGGTGACAGGTACACCTACACAGGTAATGTCAATCTTCCCCAAAACTACAGTGCTGATATTAAAACTCGTATTAAATTTCTTTAAAATAAGAGCTAAATTTAAAGCAAAATCCCTAAAAATTACACTTATACATTTTTTTGCATGTTTGTATGCTTGTATGCTTATTTTTATAACTGCATAAAGTTAGGACAAAAAGGAAAAAACGCGTTTCTACTTTTATGTCCCTCGCTGTTTCCCGTAGTGGCGGTTACGGCGCTGGTTGCAGAAACAAAACAACTAAACCTCGACAACTTAACGGTTATAAATCCGTCTTTTAGGGTATGTTTTAACCACTTTTAATGAAAATCTTTAAATATCTGAAAAGTTTTAAATGTTTTAATGTTTGTTTCGTGTTCTTTGAAGTATTTCTAAGTGTGTTTATAACTTTAAGAACAGCTGTGGTTAATAGTGTCTCTGTTGTTCTGTGTAGTTGACAGTATCTAAAATTATCATCATATTTAATGAGCTCACATTAATAAAGTAGCTCCATTTCAGTGTTAAACTGCTTATTTTAGATTAAATTAGGTGATTGTAACTTTAAAGCAGCTGTTAGTTATTTTTCTCTCCCTGCGAACATACGAGCGTCAGCTGTTGCCCAACATCACCTGATCTGTTTCTATGTAATTAATTATTAATAAAACTTCTATTATTTGTGAGTTTATATGAGCATAATCAGTCTGCACTTAATACCACCTTACTTAACTCTTTGTTGACATCACCTGTTGCAATCCTGTCATCTAAATCTGTTTATATTTGTGTATTATGAAGAGGCTGCACAGTTTTCTGAAAATAAAACAGAACTTATGCTTTGAAAATGTTGTTTTTATCGTCTAAAGTCTTCATTTTTTTTCCACTTTTGTTTCCTTCCAGGTGTTGCCATGGAGGAGGTGACCCGCCTGGTGTCAACAGGTGACTGTGTGAAGGTGTGGGATGCTTCCATGGCCCCTCTGGAGCAGTTTAACCCCCACAGCATCAGCCACCCTGTCTCACAGGCCTGCTGGAGCTCCAACAGTATCCTGAGATGTTTCAGTTTTATCCACTCAATGTTTAAAGAAACTTGCATGAGATTAAACAGAAGTTCAACACAGAGAAGACTCACCACACGCTCTTGGTGCTCAGTGTTTCTCTCTGACTGGCAAAAAACTGTTTTTTTCTAATGTCATTTTTGACTGAGGGGAAAAGAAAAATTACTGACTGCATGACTGAGAGGTAGAATAAGCAATGTTTGGCCATTTGTTACTGAATTTTATCACCTTAAAGGGACTGTGAGGACTTTCTGAGTTATCTTAAAAAAGTCCCATATACAGATATATGACTGATCTTAATACCCAATTCCAAATGAGATTATCAGTGCTCAAATGGTTTATTTCTAAATGCTTCCTATAAGTTTAGCAGTGAGAAGAGAGCATTGAGTTTTTCTATGCTGGAAATAGCTTCTTAAACTTATTATTAGCAATAGTGGACGTTGGAGCTTGATTGCCTGACAGAACAGGGACAGAGTAGCAGAAAAAAGCTAAACTGGAGAGTGATTAAGCACAGGCTAAAGACTAAAACACAGGTTAAACTGTTTGTGCTAATGTTCATTCCAACCCTACATGCTGCAGTTTTACTTCACTGGTTTGTTCAAACTTGAGCATCTATCAATAAAATGAAGAGCCAGGTTACGTTTGCTCTGCTTGGTGAGGTTGGAGTTGGTAGATGAGCACTGGTAGGACATAATCAGGATTCACTAACATTACATTGTACTGCTATGTCTTAGAGCGTTAAAGGTAGCCAGCTATGAAACTACGCTACAAACTCACAAGGTTTGCTTGTTTTCACGTTTCAAACAACAGTGCTATGTTAATAAAAACATTACCTCATTGCATTATATCCAGCGAAAAGATGTCTTGAACAAAGAAAAATTGTATTAAAAGGAAGATCTGATCTCTGTTTATATGTTGTGACAGTTTGCACGAGTCCTCTGCTTGAAGGAGTCACTGGAGTTTTCCTCTGGAAACCAAAGATTTTCTCCTAATTTTGTACCGTCCTTGACAAGTTGTTTCAGAGCAGTATTTGGTCACAGCCAGCAGCAGCGGAGACCGGCTTGTTGTTTCCACCATCAAATCTACTCCTATTCCAGTGCTGGAGCTGGCTGAGGGGGTGAGTGCTGAAGCTTCAGTGAAAAGTTTGATATGAATAATAATAATAATAATAATGCATTTTATTTAAAGGCGCCTTTCAGGTCACCCAAGGACACCGCACAGAACAGATTTAAAAACACACTCCGAAATTCATAAATTTAAAAGTTCAAAAGAAATACAGGGTTTAAAAACAGTCATGGTGAGTAAGTTTGGCAGAAAAGATGGGTTTTGAGGTGGGATCTGAAAGAGGTTAATGAGTCAATGTCACGGATATTGGGTGGGAGGGAGTTCCAGAGACAGCCATGAGCTCGAAAAATATCTTTTATTCAGGCAAGCTTTCCCTCAGTCTCACAAAGTTCAAGACGTGACTTTGGAGCAGTCTTGACAGCTTTCCTCATCGTGTGTTTAGAAAAAACAAACCCGAGTGTGTCTGAGTTCATCGTCTCAGTATGTGGTCAGTGGAGGTTTGGATAACTGCGTTCACATCTGGGACCTGAAGACTAAGAGACTACACCGCTCCCTCAAGGTGAGACCACACACGAACGCAAGGGAAAGAGTTTGATATTCATGTGAAAAAAAACCCAAACCCTGCTGAAACATTAGTGAGGAAATGTGACATTACATTGTTTATTTCTTCCTCAGGACCATAAAGAGGAGGTGACGTGTGTTTCCTTTAATGCTAACGACAGCTGCGTCGCCTCGGGCTCCACCAGCGGAGATTTGGTTCTTCACAGTCTGACCACAAACGTGTCGAGTAAAGCGTTTGGACACGGCAGCGACCAGGTGAGATCATCCATGAGAGAGCGTGCACACTTTATCCTGGAACCTGTCACTTCAGAATCAAAATGATAATTGGGGAGCAACCTTGAATCTTTTGTCTCTATTTTATATAAGACTATTGATATCAGCATTTTCATTTAGAAAATAACTCAGAACACACACCAAAAAAATCTAATTTACTTTGTTGCAAATTGAAGAAAGCCAAAAGTGCCAAACTGAACAAAAAACATTGAATTCTTTGTTTTCATCAAAGTAGATTCCAGCACATTTGTGGTTTGTGCAACATGAAAAATCCCCTCTGGGAGTTGTTAGTTGGACAAAATCATCAGTTTGATTCTTCTTGTTTTTTTTCGTCCTCAGCCGATCCACGATCTGAGGCTGTCCCAGCTGAAGCGCTCCCTGCTGGGCAGCGTGTCCGACAGCGGCACCGTGGTCCTGTGGGACGCAAACACCCAGAAGGAGCTGCACGTGTTCGACAGCGCCCACAAGGCCCCCAGCTCCGGCCTCGCTTTCTCGCCCGTCAGTGAGCTGCTGGTGGTCAGTGTGGGTCTGGACAAGAGGATCATCTGCTACGACTCCGCCAGCAAGATGTGAGACTCAACTTATTTAATGTCTTTGTATTTTAGCTGTGTTAAATTTAGAGGATGAGATTTATTTAGTCTCCATCATGAGTTATACTCAAGGTCTGAATTTCCAGGAATTTTTTACCATTCCAGCATATTTCAACCAATTTTACCCAAAATATGACGTGAACTCTCACACTAGGAGCATTTATAACCAGTGTTGGGCAGCAACACATGACTGTAATAAAGTTACTTTTACTGTATGTCAGCAGAGCAGTGAGGTAGTTCGCATCATGTTTGCAATTTTTTGGGGGAGTCAGAGTCAGAGGCACCAGAGTGTGTTGACACACAATTGCAATTTAAAGTGAACATGTTGCAGTGTCACTTGTAATATATCAGCCATGAAAGTGAAAACTATCTTTGTTTGTGAGTGAGTTGATGTTTAAAAAAGTTTTTTTTTTTTAAATCTTAAAGAATATGTTATTCAGCAAAGTGAAGCTTAAGTTGTGATTAAATTAATAGTATTTTGAAATAGATTGGGCCTTTTTAGAGCATGTGGCTGAATTTACTTGTTTGTCCATCATCCTCTACTTGATCAGTCCCCTTTTTATTTACCTCTCTTGTCAACACCATCATCATTTTGGGGATTTTTGTAGAAGCTTCAGACACTAAGATGTGGTGACATTTAACCAACAATGGTGACAATAGCTCATTGATGTACTCTCTTGTCACCAAGTTGTCAGGGGTGTGAATTGCAATCTGTCAAATTGACATAGAGCCAAACAGTCAATGACTGAAAATATTTGGTTAACGCAACCTCTGCTACAAGCGCTTAGTAAAAAGGGAACACAGGTTGGAAAAAAGGAGGGGAAAATCTGTTGAATGTGTTGCTGAGTATTCAAGGTATGGCAGCTCCTGATAGAATACAAAGATATCACACACAAAAACACTAGGACATAATATATTTCATCCAAATTGTGGACTGGAGAAGCAACAAACAGCACAAGCATCCTCTCCCTCTCCTATCAAAGAAATTAGTTACCAATTTTGTAGGGTGTAAAGAAAAGTAATATATTGTCAGTTGTGTAACATATTACTGTTGGCAGGGGCTGATAAGTAATATTAATTTTAAAACAGGCCCAACACTGTTTATAACAAGATGTGTAAAATGTGTGTGTGTGTGTGTGTGTGTGTGTGTGTGTGTGTGTGTTCAGAGTGCTGAGGTCGATCCGTGTGGACAGTCCTCTGACCGCTGTGGACTTCACTCCAGACGGTACTGGTCTCGTAGTGGGATCCACTCAGGGGAAAATCTACCAGTACGACCTGAGGAACTCCAGCACTCCGACCAGGATCACCGTGGCGCACAAAACCTCAGTGACCTGCCTGCGTTTCCAGAACAACAGCAGCAGACTCAAAGTACCGACCAAACATTCGCACATGATGTCACAATATTTTCCTTCTACTTTTTCCCAATGTTTTGCTTCCTTTGTGTCTCTTCCTCAAGTCCAGTAAACTGGGATCCACAAAAATTGCCAGCATTGCCAGATCCTCGTCCAAAGTGACCAGCAGCCAATCAGACTCCAGCGTCAGCACAGGCTCCGCCCCCTACAGACAGGTGACAAGTGCAGGTACTGTCATCTCATTGGTTGCTATGCACAAAAGTTAAAAAATATCAGAAAGGCTTCAAACCTTTGTTATTCATTCTCACGGTTTTGTGAATGAAAGATAATGTTGTTTCCAGCAGGGGGCGCTGGTGCTGAGGTCATGGCCCAGGAGGCTGAAGTGCAGCAGGTGACGGAGCAGCCTCCTGTGGCGGAGAAGTTCATCAGGGTTGGACGAAACAGTCTGGATATGTTCTCTCCAGTTCGAGAAGGTCAGAGCCCAAATGATGCATTCACTGACTCTGTAAAAATCTGCTTCTTATCACTGAAGTCAGTTGAAGCACAATGTGGGCGTGACATAATTTTCTTTTAATTTTCTTTTACTTATTTTTCTGTTTGATGCAGATCCTCAGACTCAGGTGACGAGTGGAGAAGCACTGACGGGGAGAACTCACGGTACGACACAACGTCCAGTTTCTGCCGAGGTTTGGTTTGAACGTTTCTGCTGGTTCTTCACTCACTTTTTTTTTTTTTTTTCAGTTTCCAGTTTGGAAATGCTGAACAGAGAAGCAGAGGGGCAGCCTGTCGGACGTCGAGCCAGTCTGGACATCTTCTCCCCAGTCAGAGAAGGTCAGTTCATCATTGGATCCTACTGGTTTAAACTGGTCAGAGGAGACTCATTAAAACTCTTTAGATTGTTTCAAAACTTATAGACACATTTCTTCAAAGTCTTTTGTTTTAGAATAATAAGTTTGTCCAGCAATCATCTGTGTTTAGTTGCACATTTCTGCCCCATCTTTGGATATTTGGCTCTTTTTGTTTCTTTTTGACTTTTTAATCTTTTTTTTTTTTTTTAACGTAACTGTATATCGCTGTTCTCTAAATGTGAGCAACCTGTGATCTTTGCTGCTGTCACAATGTAAATTTCCTAGTTGCAGGATTGTATCATATTGTATAGTGTGATGTCACTGTGTCAAGTACAATCAGCATAATAGTGGAAGAATGGCATCATGGGTGATGTAGGCACCAGGTTTCAGTAAAGTAAAAGGAACTACTGAATAGAAAAAGAAGGTTTTCTTTGAATGTACTCTCCTCATTTTTAGCTAAAGGTTCTCATCATCAGTGAATCTAATGATTTTTTTCTTCCATTTGAAAAATGAATAATTTCATGAATGTTCAGTGAAATTTTCACAAACCTCCCCCTGTTCAACCAATAAGAAAAATAATCACAAAGTTTTTATAAATTCAGACAGTTTGGTCAAAAAGTTACTTTCAAGAAAAAAATATCAAGTTTTTAAGTCTTCTATTTGATTTCTGAAAAGCTGTTTTGACCTTTAATTTTTGAGATTTTTTTTCTATAAATTATCTTGTAGTGATCCCTCATTTATCCCCCAGCTGTGCATTTTAATCATTTACATTTAAGTTAACCCTAAACATGGTCTTAAAATCAGTTTACTTCAGGTTTATTTGGTCTTTTAGGTTAATGATGCCCAACCTGTGGTCCACCGCCCCTTGTAGGGCCGTGAAAGTATTGAAAATGGGCCGCCAAATCACTTCCAAAGGATTATAATTTTATTTATTTATTTATTGCGTAGGGAATGTGTGGTGATATAAATTATACACATATTGAATATAAAGATTAAAACTTACAGTGTTGTGTTTTACATGTCAAATCTCAGTTTTGTTTTGAAGGATATTAAAAACTTTCAAATGTTTATATATAAAACAAGTGCTATGAGAAGTCATCATTTGGCCGCTGTATTCAAGGTGGGCCACAAAAATTTTTGAGACTTAGAAGTGGGTCCTCAATGTGGTAAAAATTGTGAACCACTGTCTTAGGTGACAGTAATCACCTAATCACATTAGTTTCTCTGCACCTTTGTTTTGTTTCAGACTCTTATTCTGGCGGGGGCTCACAGCGTAAGACTCCTCTGGGAACTTCACTGGGCGCCTCAGCAGGACGATGCTATAGCCCGCTCGCCATCTTCCAGACGCCGCCCCCCATTAGAGAAGAGGAGCCAATCCCTGCTGCTGCTCCTGAACCATGTGACTCCCAAAAGGTGCAGAGAGTTTACATCTAAAACTTGACTCCACCCTAAAGTCAAAACTGATCCCTCACAGAGAAAGTAACAAAAATTAGAAGGATGTTAACGTGTAGTTTGATAAACACTTAACTGAAAAATAAGTAGGAAGTCTAAAAAAGTCTGGGAGTTTGTTTAAAGAGACGCTTGTGTTGATTGACAGCCCGACAAAGCCAGCTGCTCCAGTCAGGAGGGTGAAGGTCAGACCACGCCCACATCATCGCAGCAGACCAATCACAGCCAGCCGGCTCCGCCCTTCTTCACGCCAGAGCCCAGTCTGAGGAAAGCCAACGGGTTTCAGGCTCCGCTGAGCTACGACACACCTGTTCAAGGAGCTCCGCCCACAAGTATACCAGGTATTCAATCTAAGGAATAATTCTGAAGCAGTTTAGGAAGATAATGAAACAAAAAATCACTTAAGATGACTAAGAAGTGAAAACATGAAACACTTTCTCACTGCGTTTGTCTGTTCAGGTCCCGCTCTGTCTGCAGCTGCTTCATCCGCTCTGTCCCAAAACATCGCAGAAGTAGCAGAACAAGCCGGAGCTGCTCCTTTCAACTCCTTACAGATCAAATTCATCCAGAACCTGATCCACGAGGCTGTGGAGGACATGAGGTGAGCTTCAAACCTCACACTTCAGACTGAGAGTGAGCAGCGACTGAAAGGAGAGAGTTAATGTTTCCCTCTTTCTTCTTCTTCTTCAGAGACGCCTGCCACAAAGACATCCTCAACCTGCAGGTGGAGATGGTTCGACAGTTTTACATCCAACTGGTACGAGATTTGATTTTTGGTTTGTGAGTGTTAGAGGGTGATCGAGACGTGTTTGTTGAAGGTGACCTGTGTTCATGTTTCAGAACGAGTTCCACGGTCTGATTGAGAAATACTCTGTGAACGAGTCTCTGATTGAGGAGAATGAAAAGCTGAGGGAGGAAATTCGCCGACTGAGGACAAACTACTGACGGAGGATCTGGGGGTTTATGTGCCGACAGTGTTCAGACTCTCAGGCAGTGCCTTTCTTTGTTTAAAGACTGAAAGCATCATGTGTCTTTTTTTGTTTGTATTGACAAAATGTGTAAAGAATAAAAATATATTCATACTGAAATAAAACAAATCATCCTTTTGTCTCTGGGTCTTTTAAGTGTGCATGAGTGCAAAATGACTTAAATCCCTATTGGTATTTTCTCATGTCTCATTTTTATGACTTCATGTCATAATTTAGACTTTTTTATCCCATTATTTTAACTTTTTATCTCATTATCATGACTTTATTACCTCATAATTTCCTCTTTATTTCTCATTATTATGATGTTATCTCATATTTTAATTTTTTTTAGCTCATAATTTAGACTTATCTAAAAATTTTGACCTTAATATGTCAAAATTATGACTCAGTAAGGGCAAAAATGTAAATGAATACATTGACTTCCAAAAGTTCCATTTTTTAAAATGAAAACAAAACCTCATTTCAGCTCCATAAAACATTTGTTTTATAGTAGGCCCCTTACATCAGGTTAAAAACATGAAAGTGGCCTGACATTTTTATATATGGATTTATTTATTTTTCTAGCAAATCTTATTTTTTCCCTTTACCTGCTATGAAAGCCTTTAGAAGCCCGTTTCCACCAGTTAAAAAAATAAATATGAAAAACTTGCCCCTTTTTTTTTTCTTCATTTAAAGCTCAAATATTAAGGTAAGGAGTCGAAATTTTTGAATAAACAGAGCTGAAATTTGGAGATAAAAAGACCAAATTTTGTGTTAGAAAGTCAATTATTTGAGTTAAAAAGTCGAAATTTATCTTTTTATTTCAAAATTTTGACCTCAATGTGTCAAAATTATGACTTAGTATTGGCAAAAAACAAATAAATAAATTGACTTCCAAAAGTTTCCTTTACTAAAATGAAAACAAACTTGTTTCAGCTTCATAAAACATTTGCTTTAAAGTAGGCCATATCCACCAGGCAAAAAAAAAAAAAAAAANAAATATCTATATATAAAAATAAATATTTTCTTTCTAATTCAAAATATCTATTTTTATATCAAAAATATAAATAAATATATATTTATATATATATATATATATATATATATATATATATATATATATATATATATTAGCCCATATTCAGTTGAATTTTTGAGATAAAAGTCGAAATTTTGAATTAGAAAGTCAAAATTTATATTTTTATCTGGAAATTTTTGACTTAATATGGGGGAAAAGTCTGACAAAATTTTAATTTTTATTTGTTTTTACGTAGGTGGAAACGGGGTCCCATAGGATTTTTTTTTTCTCTCGATAATTAAAAAAATATAAATATATACTGCTTTTGTCTCGACTTGAACACGTGTGCGCATGCGCGGACTGTTCCTGTTGTTGTGTGTTCACCTTTTCAGCTTCACCGCAGCTGTCACGTCGAGCTCGTTACACACGCTCAAAGCTCTGGTTATGTAAGTGTTTTGATAACAGACCTTCGAGAAAAATGTTATATACTTATTACCGATATTTTCCAGTCAAAAACTCTCAGTCTATTGTTTCTTTCTGCAGGTTCAGGTTCGCTCATGTTGACGTGAGGTGAAGTCCGCAGACTTTCCAAAGTTCGGTTTGTGGGTGAAAGTTCAAACAGGGGTCAAAAAACAGGTAAGAGGTCTACTTTATGCTGAATCTGGAAAAATAACACAACTCTAAAAGACTGCCTGTGTGGTGTTACATGTTCGTTTCATGATACACGAGCACAAATGTTTGTATTGTGTTTTCCTCCTACCTGCTCAGGTGGGTTTGAGGTCAGTTTCAAAGTTCAGAGAGACTCAAACACGTTTTTGAGTGTTTACAATGTGCTGTGCTTTAAAGAAACTGATGAGCCATGACATTTAGATCACTCACAGGTGGGGGAAATAATATCAAAGGTGAGATGTTTACAGTGTCAGTGTATGGGGCCTCTCATGTTGGGTGGACATGTTGTTCTTTAAGCAAGAAAAAAGTGACTGTAAAGATTTAAGCAAGTTTGATATTCTACAACAAGGGTTCCCAAACTTTTCCGCCTATGACCCCCAGAATAGCAGCGTTAGAGACTGGTGACCCCCTGCTGTGGTACGACACTAATGGGCCAATCCAAAAACAGACATAAACAAACAAAAAAAACCTGGGGATACTTAATTTAACTCATCGGTAGAAAATTTACCGACCAATGTGCACTTTGCTGTGCTCACTGCATCAAACTTTAACAAAGAAATGTGAAAAACCGATAAAACATTTACTGTTTGCATGATTTTATATTATCTTTAACCCCTATTTTTGCTTTGATCCTTACAATAATGGAGTAAATGTGGAATTGTTCATGGTTTTCGATTTTGGGACACATTCCACGACCCCCTATCGATGTCTCGCGACCCCTCAAAGGGTCCCGACCCCCACTTTGGGAACCACTGTTCTACAACACTATGCCCATGTTCACCACGCAACTTCAGGACTTAGAAGATCTGCTTTTAACGTCTTGATGCCAGATACCATAGCTCCAAAGAAGACCTTGTGTTTGAGAAAATAGTCATACAGTTGTGCTCATAAGTTTACATACCCTGGCAGAATTTGTGATTGCTTTGCCATTTTTCAGAGGATAGAAATGATAGAAAAGTGGAGGTACTGGAGTGGCCTTCTCAGTCTCCTGTCCTCAATATCATTTAGCCACTTTAGGGAGATTTGAAACGTGCAGGTCATGAAGGACAGACCAAGAATTTACAAGAACTAGAGGCTTTTTGCCAAGGAGAATAACTTGAAATTAGACATTTTTCTGGGCATTTCAGTTGAATGTGGCTCATAGCAGGAATAAGAACTATTTTCACCAATAATAAGACATGATGACACGCTTAGGTTACAGTTTTTGCAGTGTCTTTCTCCGTCTCTCACCTGCAGTTGTGCTCAAAAGTTTACATACCCCGGCAGAATTTGTGATTTCTTGGCCATTTTGCAGAGAATATGAATAATAACACA
Organism: Thalassoma bifasciatum; assembly: GCA_008086565.1. Taxonomy (NCBI): domain Eukaryota; kingdom Metazoa; phylum Chordata; class Actinopteri; order Labriformes; family Labridae; genus Thalassoma; species Thalassoma bifasciatum. Next base: position 49,975 of record RPOG01001841.1, read on the forward strand.
AAAACTTAAAATACTGGAGAAAAATTTACTCTCATCAGCCCAGAAGCTGCACATGAGACGTACTTAGACGTTCAAACATGACGATGATCCAAAACACAAGGCCAGGTGGACCTGCCATTGGCTACAGCAGAATAAAGTGAAGGTTCTGGAGTCGCCATCTCAGTCTCCTGACCTCAATATCATCTCAAACCTGCAGTTCATGCAAGACAGAGCAAGAATTTACAGGAACTGGAGGCTTTTTGCCAAGAAGAATGGTCAGTTTTACCATCAGAGAAAATAAAGAGCCTCATCCACAACGAGCACAAAAGACGTCAAGCTGTCATTGATGTTAAAGGGGGAAATACACGCTATTAAGAACTGGGGGAGGGAAACTATTGATCAGGGTCATTTTTGAAGTTTCTGTTGTCATTATAATTTAAAAAGAGTAAACCCAGTTGTCTGTTAATAAATGTCTTCACCCAACCACTAACCATGAGTGACAGAAAAGTTTTTGTGTTATCGTTCATATTCTCTGAAAAATGGCCAAGAAATCATAAATTCTGCAAACTTATGAGCACAACTCTAACTCTCCAGCTCTGATTAAACTTTTCTGTCAGTACTTGATGTAACCCAAACTTTGTTTCTGTGTTTCAGCACTGAGAAGATGGCGAACCCTCTGAGGTCTGAAGTCATCCGACTGTATAAAAATGTAAGTATGGGCTTATATTTGCAGTTGCAGCTGTTTTTTGGGACGGGCAATTCATTGCAAATTAGATGTAATGCTGCAATATCCTAATCACAGACAGTACAATATTTCTTCAACTTTAAATGTGTCAGATTACCAGATACAATTCTTTGCAGTAGATGTTTTATATTCTACACCAGTGTTACTCAACCCTGTTCAACCAAAGAGACAAACTGTTGAAAACTACTTTTGCAAGAGAAGCAATCTTAGTGATGAAAAGTGGAGAAAACAGCAAGAAGTTGCAATGAAACAAAGCCAAAATGGGTGAAAATCTTGGAAAATTGTCAAAAAGTAGCAAAACTTTTCAGCAGCCCGACATTTCTGTCACAAATGTCATTTTTATCTTATGGAATTGTCTCATTTTCTGAGACACTGAATTTTGTGTTTTCATTTCTGTGAGCAAAAATCATAAACATTTCAAGAAATAAAGTCTTTGGATAATCCACTTTATGTGTAATGAATCTAAATAACTTTCTGAAATGGGTGACAATTTTTTTTGACTTTTTCATGGTATTCTAATTTCTGAGATGTACCTGCATATGCAAACGGTGGCATTTGTGGACTGTCTTTGTTTGTTTTTACACAAATCCTTCTTTAAGTGTAACAAAAAAATCACCCCCTTCAATATAGCTATTGAAATCAACAACATATCAGATGTGGAACCTAAAAATAATCACACAATAAATTGCAATTGGATTATTTTCTGCAAATTGTTCAGCTCCTGTAAACAGGCTGTATTGCCTTCAACATAGTTTGTTAAACCCTCCTGACTTATAGTAGCAGAAATGTTCCTACTGTGTGAAGATTTTCTGCTGTTCTTTTTTAAATTTCATTGAAAACAGATTTTTTTTATGGTGAAACAGTCAGATAAATAAAAGACTTTATTCCAACTTTTTGAAGAACTACTCAAAAGTTTGACATTTTATGGTCATGCTATGGTTTCATGATTATTTAGTAACAGGTTTCAGACAGAACGCACTGCTGTTTGGTTTTATTATTTAAAAAAAAACCACATTTTACAGACCCAAACCAGGTTAAATAAGACTTGACGCTTCAATCGTACCATGCAAAACAGCAGCAGCAGTGAAACCTAAAACAAACCCCTCATCTTTCCCCTTCTTTTTCTCCTCCTCAGCTCCTCTACCTCGGGCGCGAGTATCCAAAAGGTGGCGATTACTTCAGGGACCGTCTCAGAGCTGCGTTCACTAAAAACAAATCGGAACAAGACCCGGAGAAAATCAAGGAGATGATCGCTCGGGGGGAGTATGTGTCCCGAGAGCTGGAAGCGCTTTACTACCTGAGGAAGTACAGAGCCATGAAGAAACGCTACTACGAGGAGTGAGAGCTCCAAAACAGACTCTGAGTTTTCTCTTTATTGAACATATGGTCCCTAAAAACGTAACACACATGTATGGAGCGAAAAATCCTTTTAATGGAATTTATAAGCACACTAAAATCCTCCTCAACATGACAACAGAGCAATAGCAGCTTGAAACCCTTTATTCCTGAATCAGTTTTCCGAGCAAATATTTAAATAAAAATATAAAACTGGACGAGTTTTGACATCATCTTTATAAAAAAGTAACACCGGTGCTGGAAGAGAGCTCGACCTGTCAGCTCTCAGGGGGAAACAAACTCCAGGAGGGGTCAGAGGTCAGAGGTGCTCGGGGAGAAGGAGTTGTCGGCGAGGTTGGCTCTGCAGATTGGACAGGTGGTGTTGTCCTGTCAGGTGAGAAACATCATCAGACCAAAGAAACAGAAAACGTGGGCGTTTTAAAACATAAGGAGCAAAATTAATTTTCCTCTCAATAGGGCTGGGCGATATGGTCTAAAAATAAAATCTCCATTTTTTCTCAATTTACAATTTCCTTTTTCAATTTTTTTCTTAATTTCTAAAGAAAACAATAAGTAAAAAAAAACATAAGTGACTCAAAATACATTTTGCTTTCATTTTATCAATAACTAACCTTAAACAATACAGTTATAGGGATACATGACATAAACTTGCACTGCAGTTTACTCTTAGCAAAATTCAAATTTTTAATAGTTTTCCTTTTTCTATGAATTGCACCTTGAATAGAATTAGAAATAGACTCTAAAATAAGCTTAATAAAAGAGCTTCTTCTGGGAAGCATTGCACATTGTATGCAAATAAATAAACCAACACCAACAGTGACTCATAACTTATAACTTTTTTAAACTGCATCTTAAAAGATCATCAGTGGCACTTACAACCCTTCATAACATTTTTATGTGCATAAATGCTGTGCTTCTTTGCACAAGTTTGTTTGTTATAGCTTCTTTTTCCCCTCCTTAAGAGTAACGCTTCTCCCACTCATCTGAATGATTTATTTTTTTAAATCATTCTCCAGGCAAAACTTAAATTAATCAATAAAATTGATTTATCGTCCAGCCCTACATCTCAATTAACAGCAACATGTGGGATGGTAACTCTGCGAGCTGTACCTTTAACCATCTGTCTATACACTGCACGTGGTAGTCATGGAAACAGGGCAGCATCCTCAGCTTCTCTCCGTCGGTGTAGTCGCAGAAACAGATCTGACACCTGTTAATCAACAAGGAGAGAGGCAGTTAAATGACAAAATCTCAAACATGGAAGAGGTGAATAAACCGAGGTTGTGGAGTCGGACTCACTGAGTGTTTCCTGCACAGTTCGCAGTCTGGAAGTATTTGATCGGAAACCTCTGGATTTCCCCCCGACTCAGTTTTTTGGACACGACAGCGCCCTGCCGCTCCTCAAACGCCAGCAGCGCCTGAAACAAACAGACAGAGGTTGACTCTAAAGGTTTAATGTGAACACAAAAACAAACAGACTAAAGGGTAGAAAGAAATATCTTTTCCTCCTCACCTCGTAGTCGTTTCCCTGAAGACTGTCTGGAAACTCCGGGTGCCCGTTCCTCCTCCTGCCCCGCGCACGTCGTCGAGACTGACCAATCATTTCTGCAGAAAACATGAGCCGTCATTACTCTGTGGATTTACATTTTGAAGAGTTCTGATCATAATCCACGACTTAAAATGGGGTTATCAGCGCTAAAATAGGTTAATTCTAAAGACTAATTCTGAGCTCTCTGATGGGGTTTTTAATGGCATATCAAAGTCTCTATGATAACGCCACGCACGCTGGTGAAGTTCAGCAGAGAGAAGAGGGATCTGTGTTTTTCTCGATTTCTGTGATTCATCTAGTAGTAAAAGTGGACACAGAGTTGGACAGTCTGACAGAAAAGGGGCAGAAGAGCTTAAGGATGCTAAACAGGAGAGTGATAGAGCACAGGCTAGAGGCCAAAACATTGGTTAAACTGTTTGTGATAATGTTTATTCCAACTCACATGCAGCAGTTATTCTGCAGTGATCTGTGCAAACCTGCGAGTCTATCACTAAAATGAAGAGCCAGGTTACGTTTGCTCTGTTTGGTGAGGTTGGAGTTGGTAGATGAACACTGGCAGGACACAACCAGCATTCACTTACCTCATACCTTACAGAAATGGGCTGTGAGAAGCACTAAATGTAGCCAGCCACTAAATTAGTTTGCTTGTTGTCAAGTTCCAAAGAACAGGGCTACGTAACTGCTGATAAATTCATTACCTCACTGCATTGCGTTGTATCTACCATTATCAATTTGGCTTATAAATCCAACTCTTTATCTATCCCTCCTGTGAATTTGCTGCGCCTGAAAGGTAGCTTTATAGGTTTTGTCAACAATTTATTGAGTTTTATGTAAATAAATGTTAAAGTCACTGGAGCCCAGATCTCTGTAAAAACTCAACAGTTCTTGTTTAAAGGGAGACGCATATCTGCGTTTTCTGGAAGGAGCCTTGATCTTTGAGGCCTGATAGTGTCTCCAGTCATAGAAAAGAATTGAAGGGAATCATTGAGCAAAAAGGCTTTGGATATCTATGGTTTGAAGCATTTCTTATTGATTCTTAAGAGGAACTGGTTCTCAACACCCATCTCTAGTTGTATCCGCTAAAAAGTTGTCTCGAGCAAGTAAAGTTAAAAGTAAGAGCTGATCGCCATGCAAAGGGGTTTCTCCTCACAGTCACTTAAAGTTGTTTTTCTTATCTCTAAAAACTATGAATCAGCAGGAACAAAGCAGAGTGATGTGTTTTTGATCTCACCGTCTTCATAGCCAACGAAAGGAGAGACCGCAGCCAACAGGTGAGGCATCCAGCTGTGATCCATGTATGGGGTGTACTGCAGGGACACGGTCAGATTATAACTACAGGTCATTAAACCACTTCTAAAGCTCTGGAGGTCTGGAGGTCCAAAGGTTCATGTACTGGTGCTGAATTGTTTCAGTGCAGAACACAGTGTCGGCAAACAATTTGCCTTTAACTATTCTAGTGTAGGTTTGCTTGAGGAGACATGTTTGTGAGTAAACAGGAAGTGAGAAGTTGTCTCACCCTGGAATGGCTCCGATGCTGCTGATGCTGATGCTGATGCTGATGATGATGATGTTGGTGTCTGCTGTGTGAGCTTTCCTCCTGGTCAAACTGGGCCTAAGAGGGTAAAGAGGAAAACTGTTAGTATCTCTTTCTCTGTGTTCAAGCGAACAGTTTGTGTCATCAGGTGAAGGACTGTACCTGAAGGCTTCGAGCCAGCGCCTCATCTTCCTCCACCTGCGCCGAGCGGACGACAGCTTCATCGTCGTCGCTGATGACGATCTCTGGAGCTGCATCTGAGAGGAATCACAGGACCATGTTTGAGGAGGAATGGTGATGCAAAGTAGGAACATTCAGAAACAAAAACATCTCCTCACCTGTGGAGGTGTTCCCCTGCTCGCTGTTCAGCCACCTCCTCTCCTCTGCGGTGAGGAAGGACAGAGAATCAGCCGCCGGAGGTGAAGCTGGACGTTGAGTTATCCTCTCACGGAGAGGAGCAGGAATGACTTCATCTGTGGAGCCCGCCACACTGAGAGCCGCCTCCTTCTCTGACACAGGTGTGAGACAGGAGGAAGAAGAGGAGGAAGACGAGGAGGAGGAGGAAGACGAGGAGGAGCAGGAAGGTGAAGAGGAAGATGCTAAGGACAGCGGCTCCTCCGTCCAGCTGTCCATAGGGAAATGTATGAGAGAAGAAGCCGGAACAAAACCAACGCTCTGCTGACCCATCGCTGCCGACAGACGCCTGCGTTTGGATTTATGTGAAAAAACTCGCTCAGTCAAGGTGGGAATTTCAGGAGAGTCTTTCGCCGCCACCTGAAGGGAGATAAACACAACTCTCAGCTGCTGTTTCCGAAAGCACTGAAAAAAAGTTAACATCTGTAAATGCCCCCCTTGGAAGCCAAACACATGCTAAAGTGCCATCTCAAGAGCCAAACGTGCATGTTTGGCATGTTAACTTCTTCTTAAGCGTCCGCCTGGTTGATAAACCACACTAATCTGCTCTTTTAGCCAGGTAAAGCATGGAAAATTCTCCTCTTCGGACTCAAAACAAATGCTTAAGTGCCCTCTTGGGTGCCAAACAACAAGCTTCGATGCCCTTTTGGGAGCCAAAACATGTGCTAAAGTGCCCTTTCAGGAGCCAGCTGCGCACTGTAAGTGGCCAAACTTGCACTTAAGTGTTTTCCTTTAAGCCAAAACACTTTTATCCGTCCCCCTTTTGGCCAGTTCAAACATGATAAACTGTTCTCCGAGGGGGGTGGGGAAGGTCATGCTTAAGTGCCACCCATTAAGTGCTACCTTTTTTTTTTTTATTGCGATTGTCTGGCTTCTTCCCATTCACCTAGAGAGGAATATATCAATATAAAACATGTATGATAATGTAACAGTGCATATTTATTTAACTGGTATTTCAAAATACTGTATTGCAAATAAAAGAAATAAAAAAGCCTGGTTCACGCTTGATGTGTCTGCGATGTCTTTTTTTTTCCCTCAAAGTTGATTTACAGTTTACAAACAGTTTCAATAGTTGCAACAATGGTATATAGGTAAAAGCACTCAGAAACAAAAAGCACCAGACAAAAGAAAACAAAGCAGAAAAATATAGAGAAGTAACCAGAATCTTGACAATTAAATTCATCAATTACTATGAAGTCTCAGGGGAAATACTGTTGTAGTAACTCATGACTTTGAAACATTTATTGTTGTTGTTAAAGAGATATGGTTTCATTAGGGACTTGAGTTCTAAGTGAAAGAGGGAAAACTTAAAAAGTGATTTTGAATAAAAAAACTTTGCGTACACAATGATCCCTTAAGTGTGACTTACAGGACTGAAATGTTCCTCTGTGATGCGAGCACGTCTCCTGCGTTTGCCAAGCTGTGGGCTGAAACAAACAAAACAAAAGAAAAATCACATATTTAAAACACTGACAGACAAATAGATAATAAAACAGATATTACATGACACATGTAAGGCATTTTCCCATGTTTCTCCAAATAATGATGACCTTAATGACCTTTATGTGCAGCAGAAGTTAACCCTGTTTTACCCCTGGTGCAGCTGTGTTACCTGGGTGTTTCTGGGACCATGACAGTCAGGTCTTGGCACAGTTCGACCCCTGGATCCAGGAGACAGGCTCGGTTCAGGACTCCGGGACTGTCCGGCTCCGATGAGCTGCCTGCACAGGGCTCTTCCATGTTCTCCCGTGGACTCACACACACCTGGATGTCTCCTGTGTGTTATGAAAAATCCAGCCTCATGGCAAAAAATGCAGAGAGAGTTCACCTGAGAAAGAAAGGAGAGACTGATAAGCCAAAATTATGATTAAAATCTGTATTACTCTCCTATGAATGTTATATTTCTCACAGTGATATGAAACAGTGCTGACAAAGAGGCGTAAACATGACAAAATAGAGTGAAATGAGCTTTGTTTTCACCATTAATTCACTACAAAACAAAAACAGTAGCTCGTACTTGTTAGCATCATTAGCACAGAGAGGAAGCAAAAGTAGCTAAATGTAAACAAACACGACGGTTATTGGAGATAAATTCAATTAAAGTGAAGTGATTTTAATTGTTTTGAGATTAAAATGTAAAATAATCGTAGCTTTACCGTAATGTTTTGGTGTTTTTTCTGTAAGTAAACTGTCGATCTGCTGTGTGGAGGTAACGCTTCTCATAGGTGTTCCGACAAAAACTGCTGACTAACGAATGTCTGACCCACAAGCTCTGCGCATGCGTAAAGTCCTTCATGAGCATTTTTCAAAGATGAAACTCTTTTTTTAAAAAAAGTAAAGAAATCTTTGATTGGAATTTACAACAAAGCATAGAAAATCTCTCCTCGGGAGTAAACTACCTCACTTTTTCATCATAAAACACGTTTCAACGACACAAACCAAGAGCCACTAACAACGCTACTGTCGCGTTTTTCAGCACAGTAGCAGAACTCGACGGAACACCACTTACACCATCGTCTTCTTTCACTGCCCTGATCGGTGGTTAATGAGCCAGGCTTCACATCCAATACTGCCAGCTACTGGACTGGAGCTCCCAGCAGTGGATTGGTAAACAAAATCATAAATTAATTTAAAAAATAAAAAAAACCCACTCTAGATTCTTTGTGGTGTCCTGTTCTCCTTCAGCAATGCAAGACTATGACACCATAGGACCCAGCAGACACCATAGATTGTAAAATAGACAGTAAACAGAAAGTGAAAATAGGGAATTACAACTTTTGGGAGAGCTCAGAAAATACCGCTAGTTCCTGTTTCAAAGTTTCATTTTCAGTTCATTCTTTTTCTATTATATATAGAGGATTATTGGTGGACAAAAATTAGAGTTCAATGTGTTTTTTATTATTTTGCCAAGAAAAAAAAGGTCACTTTCTTAGATGGAAGTCAGAACTCTGACATAAAAGTCAGAATTCTAAGATAAAAGTCAGAATCTGCGTTTGAAGTTGTTGTTTTTAGATTAAAGTCAGAACTTTTGTGATAAAAGTAAGAATTCCAAGGTAAGAGTCAGAACTCCAATATTAAAGTCAGAACTCTAAGATTGAATTAAGAATTCTGTGACTAAAGTTGGTATTTTTCAGATTGAAGTCAGAAATTTGTGATAAAAGTAAAAAATTCAGAGATTAAATTCAGAATTCTGACATTGGTATCAGAATAATTACAATAAAAACGTTGGACCTCATGTTTTTTGTTGCCCCAAATATTTTTTAGTACTTGACATTTTAGCAATATTGTCAGACTTTTTTGGAAATCTTTTATAATACAATACAATACAATATACAATAAACTTTATTGCCCTCTTGGGAAAATTGATCATGGACTCTGTGTTGACATTATTCCCTTTTAGATAACAATAAATAAAGGGCACATCAATACACCCACTCCATGACTTACACACTCACACACTCAGAATATTCACTTTTAAACTAATAACAAAAGTTGGATGTGAGCTTCAGATTATTAACAGATGGGACTCTCTGAAAAGAAAAAGGAGTCTTGATTAGGAGAATTTTTCTTGGACCTGTACCTAAAAGTTATCTTATTGAAAAGCTTTTGAACTGTTCTCAAAATACATCATTCAAGAAGTTCCTGCACATGGTCCTAACTCCTTTTTCTCAGCTTGCAGGGAACATCGGGCCTAGCACCAGTTAACAATGTGACCATGGTTACAGGTAGGAGGCATACAGGAACGGAATGAGGAACAACAGGGCTGCAAACATAACCATTTTGGTATCCATGACCAATAAATGAGGCAAAAAAGTGACAGTAAGCACCAAATTTTAAGATAATTAACAAGAAGAAAAGGACATCAAAAACAGAGATGCTGCAACAAACTACCACTGTGGCGGCGCTTAGCATAGGGTGACCATACGTCCTCTTTTGCCCGGACATGTTCTCTTTTAAGAGGCTGTCCGGCCTGTCCGGTCGGGGTTTATAAAATCCTTCAAATGCCCGGGTTTTTGAGCTTGCCTAGGTTGAGTGCGTCACAGAACAGTGTATTTATCATTCACGTTGAATGGTTCCTTTAGAAACACGCTCTGTGAGGTGGAGTTTGAGCCGAACCCAGGAACATGTATTCATTCATTCAAAAATCAGTACAGAGGCGCTCCACACTCACTCACTCGCAGGCTGACAGGCAGGTAGGCACACTGTCAGAGAACACTCGAACAGAAAGAAAATGCCGAAACGCAAATGTCATTTCACTGATGAAATGTGAAAAAAAGTTCCCCTGTTTTCGTCCGGGTCGTGACAAATGGGAGGCAGAATGTACAGTCTGCAAAGCTGGAACTTATGTCTCTGTGGCTAATAATGGTTCCAACGATCTGCAAGCCCATATCACCACAACAAAACATTGAAGAATAGGCTACCTCTCTTTTTTCTTTTTGTTTAATATTTTGAGGCATTATTTCTATTTTTACGTAATTGATAGTTGGGAGGTTATTGTGAAGAATGGTTCACTACCTCACTTTCCCAACTAAGGTGTAAGTATCAGACTTAAGAGAGGTGATAATTTCTTATTTTGTTAAACATCTGAATACTTGGGGGGGGGTGTCCTCTTTTCAGAGAAACAGAATATGGTCACCCTATCCTAACTCCTTTTTCTCAGCTTGCAGGGAACATCGGGCCTAGCACCAGTTAGCAATGTGACCATGGTTACAGGTAGGAGGCATACAGGAACGGAATATGGAACAACAGGGCTGCAAACATAACCAGTTTGGTATCGATGACCAATAAATGAGGCATAAAAGTGACAGTAAGCACCAAATTTTAAGATAATTAACAAGAAGAAAAGGACATCAAAAACAGAGATGCTGCAACAAACTGCCACTGTGGCAACCGAGTAAGAAAAAAACCCACTCACAGTAGCTTTAACTGTAATGTAAGGCTGGTTATGTTTTTACCGACCCCGCCCCTCTGTGGTGTAAGTCACATGGTGGAGGCCGGGCCTGGGTGTTGTTAACAAACGCTCCCCAGAGCAGAAGGAACGGGATGCGGGTTAGCTCCCGTAAATGTTCCCGTTTGCCGTTTCCCTCTCTCCGGTGATGATGGCATAAAATACCGTTACACAGCTGAAGTCGGACTCAGCCTCAGGTAACGGAAAATGTTGTTTCTGTGAAGCGGGAGACGCTGTTTCGCGTGTGTTTGTTGTTTAGGTTAGCCACAGGAGCTAACTAGCAGCCTGCTTCTTTTAACGGCCGCTGAGAGTTAGCATCGGAGGCTAACTGCTAACTGCTAACAGAACCGGACCAGCCGAACCGGACCGCCCCGCAGGATGGACGGAGAGGAGCTGCTGTAGGAGGAACGGGGCCGGTAAACCTGCAGGATGCGCTAACGGAGGCAGCTAACATCAGGCCTGAATACCAACACTCTCCCTCCTTCCTTCCTTCCTTTCCTCCTTCCTTCCTTCCTTCCTTCCTTCCTTCCTATCTACCCCCTGGACTACAGACCCTTCAGTGGTCACCATGGAGTCAGCCCTCAACCCGCTGCCTCAGTTCACTGAAAACTCCTACAAGAGTAAGTTCACCTTAAACTGAATGTCATCACCTGCTCACTTGCTCACCTGCAAGAGTTGACCTTTGACCCCTTTGATCACCTTACAGTGACAGAGGAGGATGTGAAGAGGCTGATTGAGTTCAGGGCGTCAAACGAGGCTCTGTTCACCGGGAAGAGGAACTCTGCAAAGATAGCATGGAGGTAATACTAGGGTGACCATATTCTGTTTCTTTGAAAAGAGGACCCCCCCCACACACACATTTTTAGGGGTTTTGCATGGGTCAGGGGGCTTTCTGTTACTCCTAACTCAGATAAACAAATATTCCGAATTCCCCAGAAAGAACACTTTACCTGGATATACTGAAAAATAGCCCAAAACAGTTCTATAGATACACAAGTATTCAGATGTTTAACAAAATAAAAAATAATCATCACTCTTAAGTCTGACACTTACACCTTAGTTGGAAAAGTGAGGTAGAGAACCATTCTTCAAAATAACCTCCCAATTATCAATTACGTAAAAATAGAAATAATGCCTCAAAATATTAAACAAAAAGAAAAAAGAGAGGTAGCCTATTCTTCAATGTTTTGTTGTGGTGATATGGGCTTGCAGATCGTTGGGACCATTATTAGCCACAGAGACATAAGTTCCAGCTTTGCAGACTGTACATTCTGCCTCCAATTTGTCCTGAACCGGACGAAAACAGGGGAACTTTTTTCGCATGTCATCAGTGAAATGACATTTGTGTTTCGGCATTTTTTTTCTGTTGGAGTGTTCTCTCGCAGTGTGCCTACCTGCCTGTCAGCCTGCGAGTGAGTGAGTGTGGAGCGCCTCTGTACTGATTTTTGAATGAATGAATACATGTTCCGGGGTTCGGCTCAAACTCCACCTCTCAGAGCGTGTTTCTAAAGGAACCATTCAACGTGAATGATAAATACACTGGTCTGTGACGCGCTCAAGCTAGGCAAGCTCAAAAACCCGGACATTTGAAGGATTTTATAAACCCCGACCGGACAGGCTCTGAAAAGAGGACATGTCCGGGCAAAAGAGGACATATGGTCACCCTAGGTAATACACTATCGAACAGTTCTAAAAAACGAAGCCAAAACATTTAGAGCTCCCCCCACTGACTTCATGTGATAAAATGGGATGCCACAGGGGTCTACTCTTGGCCCCTTACTTTTCACAAAACATGTTGGATATAATTTGCAAAACGTGAAGCCAAAACATTAAGAGTGCCACCTACTGACTCCAGTACAAACCTCACCTGCTCAATGTTAACAAATTGAGCATAGGTCAAACTCGAATTGTAAACAAAGGTCCAATAAATGTCTTTCAAACATCATTTAACAAACATAGTTAATTTAACCCTTTAACACCTGAGCCTCAAAATGCCTGCCTGGACTGTTTTGTTTATTTTGACTATGAAATGGTGGAACAGCAAAAATCTTTGCGCATCTATGTCTCAGACGGGTGCGTCAGACAAGGACAATTAATCCAAATTGATAAAAGAAGAATTCCCACACACTGGCCAAACTTCCAAAGTGATGTATTGCAATGTTTCAGTCACAGACCTTTTTCAAATTTTGCTTGAAAAAAATGTGAGGTTTTTCCAATTTACTGCATGTCATATGACAGTAAAACTGTTTAAACTGAAAAAGAAACAAACATAAGATTGGTTTTTAGAGGTTAAGTGAAGAAATAGCACTGCAAACAGACACAAAAAGAAATTCAGGATAAATTGATAATTTTAATGTTGATAGACATAAGTGCAGTAACATTTATTCATCTTTTATTCTTATTTTGCTGAGAAAAGGAAAAGGTCCTCCAGCATCTCACAGCTTCTCCTTTTCCTTGCACACAAGTTAGTTAAGGATGCCTGCTCCTCATCATGAGATAAAAACTGAAACTGAGGAGAAAGATATGAAGCTACCTGAGCATTTTATGCAGTACGAACAAGGCATGGTACCTTTCTTTTTTTTTTTTGCAAAGGTTAGCAACAATGCAACCCTCAAATCATGCTCACAAGGTAAAAACAGGACTTGAAACTCTTTTCTGAAACAGCAGAACAACTACACCCGCTTCAGTACAAGCTGCAAAACTCACACACGTACACATACACAGTACAAACGCAACCTATTACTCCGTTCTAAAAAGGTTACTGTGTATCGTCAACATTGAAATACGCACATATTGTACGGATAAGACTTGGTACACTGTTCTGAACAAAACCACACAAAACAAATGTCAACCTACACATACAACCACGTGTATTTAGTAAAAACTGGATAGAGAGAGTTTCATTCATCCTGAAATCCAATGTTACCTTTTCTCACATGAAGTTGCTCCTTCAGATGCGCTTTTTGTCTCAGAAAGATGCAGAAACTTCAGTGGAGGTTTTATAACTCGGGCATCTTTGGAAAAACTCTGCTCTGTTTTCTCTGCACTTCCCTCTGTTTTTTCATGAGCTACCTTAAATGCGCAAGTGAAATTACCATAATAACCACATATTGGCTGAAAGAGCAACGTCTTAGTTTTCATAAACAGCTGGAATTTTTCTGATTGTGCAAACAGTTTTGGAATAAAGGACATTCAAAGTGCGCCTGCGTAAAGGTGTTAAAGGGTTAAGTCATGCTGATTTCAGTCATATTGTTCACTTTTCTTACAGGTTTAGCTTGAATTATTTGTGCTTTAAAAGTAGAGATTTGACTTGATTGACAGCTCTGTTAACCTACAGTCATTTTCACTCACCCCTCTCTCCCTCCTGTGTTTTTTCAGCACCATCCTGAAGGGTCTGGGTCTCGAGGGGAAGCTGACGGCAGATCAGATCGCCAAAAAATGGGACAACCTGCGGACAAAATATAAGGTAACAATCTTTGTGTCATCGTGTCACGGTGTGGTGGATGATGCTGTAGACGTTAGTAATAGTAAAGAAGGCAACATTTAGTCTTCATCACTTCAGGCTCTGTCCTTCAGTTTGTTGAGTCATGTGTTTTAGTCTTGTTGTTTCCTCCAGGACCTGAAGCAGCCCTACCAGGGCCAGGACCACATCGGGGGCGTGGTGGAGTCGTGGCCCTGGTTCCACATCATGGACGAAGCCATGCAGGGTCGACTCTACAACAGCAACCTGGTGCTCTGCCCGGAGAACGCCAACAACAACAACAACAACGCCGCCCACCGCTGTAACAACCAGCAGAACCAGAACCAGGAGAACACAGACATCCTGGAGTTCCTCATCAAAACGGAGATGGAGGACACGGTGGCAGCAGAGGCCGCTGAGGATGATGGGACGGTTCACGTGGAGGCTCCTCAGGCTGAAGGCATCCCCATGGGCTGGAGGAGAATGAGCGAGTGCTCGTACAAAAGTAAGTGGACGAGATGATCATGTAGATTTCCTTGTTTATGACGAACACAAGCTTCAGCTCCAGACATCAAACTGTGAAAGTGTTGGGCATATATTTAAGTGTTTTTTCTTTCTTAAACTGGTCGGACAACTCAGTGTCTTCAATGTGTTTGAAACTCTGTGCGTGTTGTAAAAATACAGATTTTAGGGGATATAGTTGTTAAACAATGGTTTTTCTAATTATCTTTCTAAAATAACAAAGCTGGGTAGTTTTGTTTATTGAAACATTGCACTCTACATTTAAATCATTCTTTCATTTTCAAGCTTTTTTTTTTTTTAGCTCTGGTTGACCCTCTAAAGCAGGGGTGTCCAAACTTTTTTCCAAAAGGGCCTTATTGCAAACTGTGAGAATGACCAAGGGCCGATGGTTCTTACATACATGTTTATTAACAGTGAAAGCAAAAAATGAGTGCTCAATTTGAAAACTGTTTCGTTTTGGTAGTTTCAGTCAAAAAAACAAACAAACAACCAAACAAAAAAAAAGTCTTCAAGTTTAGTTAAACATGCCAGTGTTATTATCACACAGACCTATGAAATAAAACCTAACCTGGGAAAAATATGTCGCTTTTTTAGGGCAGGATCAGGATGTGGAACTTATCACATTTTCAACCCTGAATATTTCTGATCCTGCATTCTGAACCATTTTATGCGTCAACTTTTGTCTTTTCTTCACCATTTAATGACTTAAATTCAGTCTTTTGTCCTCTGATTTGTTTTTTTTTTTAAGTCGCCTATGCACAGTCCAAATTTTGTGAGATGTTACCAAATATATTTAGGTTTCTTTCAAGCATCTGACTGAAACTGTAAACGGACACAACTAGAACATGCTTAATTTAAGTTACAAGATTAATACATATCAAAATGAAAGCTGGGGGCCTCATGAAAATAGACGGTGGGCCACAATTGGCCCCCGGGCCTTAGTTTGGACACCCCTGCTCTAAAGTGTCTGTGATTTCACAGTAGAGCTGCATGATATGGCCTAAAACTTATGTCCCCATCTTTTTTGGCTTTATGGTAAAACACAATATTGATCTCTGTACTTTGATTTCTCCTCTAGATCAAAATATAAATGTCAAATTCAAACCACAATGACACTAGATGAAATTATTTTAAACATCTCAGGTGCATTCAAACATACCTTTCAGTCACATTTCTACAATTTGCAGAAAAAAAGGAAAAAAATCAAAATCAGGTTAAGTTTAGTTCACCAGTTATTTCAAAGTAAACTCAATACAGTTGCATATTTTTAGTTCCAGTAAAGTAATTAATTAAGATTTACTCAACAACAACAATTTATTTGAGATGACTTAATCTGACTTTCATTTCCATAAAACAACAACCGGAAACATGTTGATGGGATATCCTCTCCTAATACAAAATCACGCATGTGCAGGAGAGTTTTCTGGATGGGCGGGGGAGTGAGAGGAGCACCAGCAGAGAGTGAAAGAAGCCAAACTATGAAGAGAATTACACACCAACATCTTAAATAAAAACCCGACAATTTGTGCTTGATGGTTGCGATATAATCTCTTCATACATTTCACGAGCAACAACCCACGATATCTCGAGTGCATTCAATATATCCTCCACCTTAAATTGCCAAACAACTAACTATCTGATCTTCTCGTTCACAGTGTCAGAACCAGAAACAGAACGAATGATCAAACTCCGAGCAGCAAACGAAGCTCTCTTCACCGGCAGGAAACATTCAGCCAAACCAGCTTGGAGGTGAGAGAAGTTTTGTAAAATGGATGGTTTGGCGGAGTTCCTGGTGTCATTTGCTTTGAATGTGTTGAAGAAATTTGTAAAAGATTTCTGTAGTTCTTATCAAACTCTTCTAAAGCATTGTTTGAAATGAAAAGATTAAATTTGCGTTCTCTTGCAGAGCCATCTTGTACGAGTTGGGGCTTCAGGGGAAACTGACCACAGACCAGTTGGCGAAGAAATGGGACAACCTAAAGAGGAGATACAAGGTCGGTCTCTTCATCTGCGTCCAACTTCAACAACAAACAATCAAAGCTGCGGTTTGTTTTAGGTTTAGAGTCAAAGTCGGACTCTTCATCTGTTTCTGAAACATTTCAGGAGCTTAAGTTTCCTTCTCGTGGCGTGGAGACGAACCCGAGCTCCTGGCCCTGGTTCTACAGGATGAACGACGCCATGGAGGGCCGGTTTGCTGGGGCGGCGCCCATCCTCACGCCTATCGTGGAGGACGAGGACGAAGACTGCGAGCCTCTGTCTCCGACGCCAAAGAAGCGAGCGCGGCGGAGCAGAGGAGGGATGGCGGAGTTTCTGACGGAGTCTGAGATGGATCTGCTGGTGGATAACGAAGACAAAAACGGGTCCACGGCTCTGGGGGAGCTGCACCGCATGGCTGAGTTCTCTTACAAATGTGAGACACGCTGCAAAGTTATATGTGTGACAAACCTTGGCCTTTATTTATCAATCTTGCGTGAGATTTGGTACAAATGTCGATGTAAAAACGAGCTTACAGCAACGTTTACATGTGACCTATGAAACCACACAAAGCCGATTTCTCTGTGTCAGTGATCCACGCAACAGCAACAGAGAGAGAAAGAAGCTGTTTTGTTTGGAGCTTGAGTCATTTTGAATTCAGATATCTAAATACAAATCTATGAACCTCTGTTAGTTTGCAGTAGATGTTAGTTCCAACAATTATGCGCCACAGACTAATTTTCCTCACTGCTCTGGGCTTTTCCTCTGACATGAAACCAAACTTATGTAAACAAACTCAGACCTGGCGTTGGATCTGACCCTCAACCCGCGTTCAGATCGATAAATACTGATCTGTTCTTGAATATAATTTTTTGTCCAAAATAAGTCGAAATTTCAAGATAAATAAACAAAAGATTTAAGACAAAAAGTAGAAATTTTGAGAAAAGAAAGACACATTTTTGTGACAAAAAGATGAAATGTTGAGATGAAAAGTAAAAAAAATTTGAAATAAAAATGCCAAGTAAAAAATTTTAAGAAATAAAGTAAAACTTTTGAGATAAAGTCAAATTTGAGATAAAAATAAAGAATTATGATATAGGAAGTAAAAATTATATGATAAAAAGTAAATCTCTGATGTAAAAAGTAGAAATAAAGAGACAAAAAGTCTTAATTTTGAGATAACAATAAAAAAAATTGGGTTAAAAACTCAAATTCTGAGAAAAAGTCACATATTTGACACTTGGAAGAAAATATGAGATAAAAGTAAAATTCTGAAATTAAAAGTACAAATTGAATGATTAAATGTCAGAATTTGTTACACTTTAAGATAAAAATTCTGATTTGAGAACAAAAAAATTAAGTAATGATAAAAAAAGTCAAAATTTTGAGATGAGAAGTGAATAATAATAAAAACATAGGTGTAAAAGCTGAACTCTGAGATAAATGACAAATTTTGGGCACTCTAAGAAGAAATTATGAGATAAATAGTTAAAATATTGTGATTTAAAGTCAAATTCTAAGATCTAAAGTAGAAATAGAGAGATGAAATGTCAAAAGTTTTGTTGTAATTGAACATCAATGCACTGTAAACTTGTTAACCTTTGATCTTTATCTCAGTGACAGAAGACGACACCAGGCGACTGATTGAGCTTCGAGCTGCCAACG
Source organism: Thalassoma bifasciatum (assembly GCA_008086565.1). Lineage (NCBI taxonomy): Eukaryota > Metazoa > Chordata > Actinopteri > Labriformes > Labridae > Thalassoma > Thalassoma bifasciatum. The sequence continues at coordinate 68,121 of RPOG01001841.1, forward strand.
AGTCTCTTTTCACCGGGAGGAGGAACACGGCCAAACCTGCCTGGAGGTAAAATAAGTGATTAAAACAAGAGTCAGCTGTGAACTGAAGCCAGAGTATTTGATATCAGGTGTCACATGATTGTTTGTTTTGTCTGAAGGGGAATCGTGAAGGAGATGGGTTTAACGGGGAAGATCACACCTGACCAGGTCGCCAAGAAGTGGGACAACCTCAAGACAAAGTTCAAGGTGACGAAAAAACACGGTCGTGCTCTTCTTTATCGTTGTTTCTTCATCTTTTTTATCCTCCAGCTGCTCTAACTTGAAGAGTTTTGTCTCCAGGATCTGAAGTTTCCTCCCAGGGGCATGGAGGGTCAAACTAACCCCGCCTCCTGGCAGTGGTTCCAGCTGATGGGCGAAGCTCTGGAGGGTCGTCTGGTGGGAAAAGCTCCCAGAGTGACGCCGGTGTGGAGCAGCGAGGACGACGGCGTCTTCGTCCAGTCTCCGCCCCCTGACAGAGACTGCTTATTGGCCGAGAGGAGCAGCGTGTCGGAGCTGGAGAGCATGGTGGGCGGAGACAACAACGAGGCGGATGGGAACGTCACGTACATCGACGCGAGCGGGGAGGAGTGCTCGACGCCTTCAGACCTCTCCTATAAGAGTAAGACCAGTTCTTCTTCTGTGGTGTTTCGGTCAGGAGGTTGTGTTTGGAGCCGTTTCCTCACCTATGGTTCTCCTTCAGTGACGGATCAGGACACGAGGAGGATGATTAAACTCAGAGCTGCTAATGAGACGCTGTTCACCGGGAGGAGAAACGCCGCTAAAGCTGCCTGGAAGTAAGAGACTGTTGCTGTTGTGAAATACAACAAGAAACTAGGAACAGAAGCACTTACCACATTTAACTTTAAGATTCTGTGTTCATGAAAACTCTGACATTGGCGTATCGTCTAACTGTTCACTCTCTCTTTGTGTTTTCCTCTCAGAGCGATATTAAAGGAGCTCGGCCTGCAGGGAAAAGTCTCCACGTACCAAATGGCAAAGAAATGGGACAATCTGAAGCGAAGATACAAGGTACTGACCAAGATGATTGACTCAGACCAGGTTTACTGAGAAATTTAAAACATTAAGATTCAAGTTAAAATGTACGACTGAGGATTAGGGTCACGCTATTAAAAAAAATAGTAAGTATACAAGATTTATCTCATAAACTTACAAGGATACAGTTTAAAGTTTACAAGGTAAAAGTCATAAACTCACAATAAAGATATAGGTTTTTTATAGAATGAAAATAAATTGAGGAGAATGAAGTCATAAAATTACAAGAAACAAGTCATTAGTTTATTAGAATAGAGTAAAAAAAATTACGTGAAAAAATATATCAAGTAAATTACTATTAAGTTATAAATTTACAAGAATAAACCCATAAATTTATAAGAAAAAAGTCATAAACTTGTGAGAATAAAGTTATAAAAAAAGGAGAATGAAGTCATAAAGTTACAAGAAAAAAAATAGTTTATTAGAATAAAGTTACAAACTTACCTGAAAAAAAGTCTTTAGTTAATAAGAATAAAGTTTTAAACTTACAAGAATTAACCCATGAGTTTATTGGAATGAAGTTATAAACCTATGAGAATAAATTGATAAATTAATGAGAATAAAGTCAGACATTTGTGAATAAAGTGATAAGTTTATCACAATTGAGTCATAAACTTATAAGTTTATGAGGATGAAGTCATGAACTTACGAGAAAAAAAACATTTATTAGAATAAAGTCATAACTATTTGAGAATCAAGTCTTAAACTTATGAGGATAAAGTTATAAACCTAGGCAAATAAGTTCATAAGTTTATTAGAATAATCTGGTGAGCAAACTGCTTGTTGTTGCTCTTATTTGTTTTCCAACTTCTCAAAAGTTTTGACTTTATTCATGTAAATTTATGAGATTAATCTTGTACATATTTTTTTTCCCCTTTCTCCCCCGTCCTCATCTCCTCTTCTTCTCTTTTCGACTCCTCTTCCCTCATAATTTTTTCTTCTTTTCTCCTAATGAACCTCCTCTCTCCCTCTTGTCTTCCCTCCTTTTGTTCCTCTTGTCTCCTGTTTTTTCCTTCTTACTCACACCTTTGGTTTCTTTCCCTTCTTATCTCCTCTTGTCATCTCTTCTCCTTTCTCCCTCTCCTCCCCTGTAGGACCTGAAGTATCCTCCCGTTGGGATGGAGAACGTTGCGGACGGCTCCTCCTCGTGGCCGTGGTTTCACCTGATGAACGAAGCGATAGAAGGTCGTCTGTCCAGCAGCGCCCCCCTCCTCACCCCCGTCACCCAGGACGATGATCAGCACCTGGACTCCGCCCCCAGACACCGCTCCCGAGCCGGGCCTCCCCCTCCTCCCTCCTCCGTCTCAGACTTTGTGCAGGAAGCGTTCGTCGACGACGGCGGCGGCGGGGAGCAGAACCAGCGGGGCTCGGAGGTGTGCGAGGGCCCGCTGGGGGGGCTGGAGAGGGAGTGGGACGTGGTGGAGAGGGAGCGGGCGGCGCTGGAGCGAGAGAGGGAGATGGTGGAGCGAGATCGAGCGTCCGTGGAGAGAGAGAGGGCGGCGGTGCAGGCGGAGCGGCTGTGGTTGGAGAGGGAGCGAGCGGCGGTGGAGAGGGACAGAGCGATGGTGGAGCAGGAGCGAGCGACACTGGGGAGAGAGAGGGAGGTGCTGGACCAGAGGGCGCTGATGCTGAACTCTGTGGGACACTCGGGGCACCTCAACGCCCTCATGTAGACCAGCGGGGCGCGGGACGTGGATCGTCCCCGTGGAGATTAACTGGTCTGAGGTGGAGGTGCGAACGCCACGCTGAGGGAGCGCAGAGGGTGAGACGGGTCCGACTGTCGGCCGTTCTCTCAGAGACGCTGCAGGACAGAGAACGTGGAGACGGAGCAGGAGAGCTGCACAACTCACAGTGTGATCATCAGCATCAGGGTTTATTTCTTAAAGAAGAAGTTACACTGCAAAAACTGAAATCTAAGCAAACGTTTGAGTCTTATTTTTAGTGAAAAGTGTCTGATTATTCCTGATATGAGCCACATTCAGTTAAGACATCCAGAAAAATCTGTTATTTCAAGTTATTTTAAGACAAAAATGAGACCTTAATTGCTCTTAACAAGTAAAAAAATTTGCCAATTGGATAAGAAAAATTTCCTTGTCAAGTGTCTTGAAATTAAAAACTTTTCTTACCTCATTGCCTTTTTTTTTCTTGTTATAAGCAATACAAACCTTATCTTTATCTTTAAACAACTTGAAATAAGACGTGTCTTGGCTTGTCAGTTGAATGTGGCTTATATTGGGAATAATAAGACAGTTTTTACAAAAATAAGACGTTTGGCCTTGCTTCGATTTCAGTTTTCACAGTGGTTTGAAAAATCAGACTTGGATCATGCAGATTAGCCTGAAAAAAATTGTTTGGTTTGTTTTGCTTGTTTACACACTGAGAAGAGAAAATATGAAAGTGCCTTACAGCTTTTTTTTCATTGTGGCCAGCAGGGGGCGCCTCATATTTGTCAAACTGATAAATCATGATCAATACAGTCCCAGATAAAGTCACATCAGCTTCACGCTGATGTTATTAAATTGCAATATGTCCTCCAATATTCTAATCACACCTATAATATTTCTTTAGTCCTCAAATGGGTCAGACTACTGGATAAAAATTTGTTTGCAGTAGATGTTTAACCAAAGAGACAAATTGTTGAAAACTATCTTTGCAAGAGAAACAATCTAAGTCATGAAAAGGGGGAAAACAGCAAGAAGTAGCAATAGAAAGAAGTTCAAGTTGGCAAAAATTAGTGAAAAGGTTCAAAATTGGGAGAAAAAGGTTCAAAAGGATGGAAATCAGCAGCAAAAAAGGGGTAAACATTGACCAAAATTGTGCAAAAACAGTCAAGGGTCGCAACAAGAAAGTACAGAGTGCATAAAAATGAAAACTGTTTTCTAGAAGCCTAATATTTCTGCTTAAAATGTCCTTTTTTTAATCTTATATTGGCCATAGTCATCAGCATTTTAAGAAACAAAGGCTTGAAATGATTCACTCTATGTATAATGAGACTTTTTTAAATCTGGGTTTCACCTTCTGAAATAAGTGACCAAAAAAAAAAATCGTGGTTATCAAATTCTTTGAGTGTTTCTGTTTTTAAAATCCCTCTTTTCTCTCATGTTTATGTTTTTCTAATTCAAAATAAGAATGAAAAAAAAAGATCATCCTCTTTAATATAGCAATTGACATGAAATTTGCCAAATGAATCAAAATAGCTCTTCTTTTTGGTTATTTATTCCAAGTTTTATACATGGACCATGGTGCTTTTTTGGTTAAAGAGTGATCTATTGCTTGTGTTTGTTTAACAACACATAAGATGGGAACATGTAACTAATGGTAAATTAAATTACATTTGCAATATCAGGACAAATAATCGCAATAAGATAAGTTTTGGAAACTTTTCCCAGCTCGTTTGGATCTGAAAAACTCAAACCTGCTGACTCCTGGTGCGACTGTGTCAATATTTTGGTCCATAAATGTCACATTAAAGGTTTAAATGGAATCATGTTGAATTTAACTCTTCATATCTACAGAAACTGTGACATCATCTCTTACATCTTTTAGCCTGTAGAAGCCCCACCCCCTCCGCCGACTCCCCGCCAACTTACCTGTGATCATACTTGTTGTGCAGCTCTACCTGTGTGACGTCTGATTGGACCCTCACCTGTGTGCTCACCTGATCTGATGATCGACGTCAAACGAGCATCGTTCAGTAAACTTCATTAACATGTTTCTCACAGAGGTTATTTTGGCTTCGGTTTTACTATTTATTTACAAACATTTAAATTTTTTTTTTTTGTATTTTTATTTCACAGTCACAAAAAGCTTCTCTGTACTCACAGAACCAACACTCAGAAATTATCTTTAAAGAAGATTCAATGATGTTTTTGAAGGAGAGTTTGAATGTCAGGATGAAAACATGTTGAAATTTTTAACACGTTTCTAAAATTTTTGCTTGTTTTAATCCTCATAGCTCTGTTAAAATGCCTTATTTTTTATTTATTTTACATGTTTAATGACAGTTCATTCATATGTTTCAACCAATCACAGGTGAGCGTTTGACAGAATGTAGCCAATCAGAGGACTCGTTTAAAGCTGGGCTGTAAAATAAACAGTAAAAACACTGAATTGTTTCTGCTGAAGGGATTTCATCTGCACTCATGATACAACTTTAACGCTCACAGACAGAAGATGTTTTGATTTGAGATTAAAGACATCGAGTTACCTGAACTACAAACATGACGTCATGTCACGGTTTCTGTCGTCCTTTTTTTGCCAATTATTTCTCAGACATGACAATGCAACTGTCCACTAACAGTTTTTCAGCACTTTCATTCTAAAAAATGATTTCATTATGCTTTAAAATTTTTCAGTGGATGATAAGTCAGGACTGCAGACAAACCAATTCAGCTCCTGGACTCCTCTACTACAGAGCCATACTGTTGTAAAAGGAGAGGAATGGTGTTTGGTATCATCTTGTTACATGGTCCCAAAAAGTTAATGTCAGGATGTCAAGTTAGTATGTTTTTGACCTGTGAGCTGATAAGCTGGGTGGTTCCAATCCATCTCAAAAAGGCGAAAAACTTAAGTGATTTTTTTACACCATGTGGTGACTTCCACTACAGAGTCATGTTTCCCTTTTAACACACTGCTGCCTGAGAGCCCAATTACATCATCTAGTGTTGGTTCCAGTCTTTGATACAAATATTCCTCCAGATTCTCTGAACCTTTTGCAGGGTACCTGCAAGTTTCAATAAGTCAAATTTAAGACTTTTTAAGACCTTTTTAAAGCCACTTTGAATTAAATTTAAGACCAAAAACACATAAATATGGTCGATGGTTTGGGGATCCTGCTGCATTACAACCTCATCATATCATATGTCACTTAAAGAGACTCATTCAACTTTACTTTTTGTCTGTTTATTGAACATAAAGTTGTTCATTGGTTAATATCTGTATGTAAATATGCAAACAGTGACCCATAGTCATAGACTGCCCAGCTAGGATGCAGATAAATTATATCAGCAGCTTGTAAGACAGTTTTCACACTACATCACCTCAAAAAGTCCCACAAAAAAATTAAATTAAATCAGTAAAACATTAGCACATCCTGCCCTGACAAATCTAAGACCTTTGAGTAATTTATTTAAGACCAGAATGTAACATTTCAATGAATTTAAGACTTTTCAAGGATGTGTAGGAGCCCTGTTTTACTGATATTATACATTATAGATGATGAAATCCAGTGTACCTCTTCAGCAGTGGGGTGCACAAACATTTATAAGGGTAGGGGCAAGAGAAATAAAAGGCACATATAGGATGCAGTTTGGCTCCCAGAAGAGCAGTTCATCATGTTTTAACCAGTCAAAGGGTTGTTTGCAAATAAGTAGGGCTCTGAAGCTCATGTTTTGGCACTCTGGAACAAGTTTGGCCCCAAGCAGGGCACTTTAGGGTGTGTTTTGGCGCCTCCCAAGAGGGCAGCTTTGTGCAAGTGTCCTGTACCTAGGAGGGCACTGTGGCACATGATTTGGCTTCTGTAAGGGAACTGTATGAATTGGGTTCTTGTGAGAGCACTTAAGTATGTGTTTTGGCTCCCAGGAGGGTAATTTATCATATTTTAGCCAACCAAAAGGATGGATAAATTTGGTTCACCGAGGCACCTTAGTGAGTGTTATGGCTCCCAAGAAGGCACTTTGGTGCAACTTTAGCACCAGGGAGGGCACTGTGTCAAGCTTTTCGCTCATATGTGGGCCCTTTAGCGCCTGTTTTGGCTTGTCTTAGCATGCTTTTTGGCCCCCAAGAAGGCACAAGATTCGCACCAAGAAAGGCACTTTGACGTAATTTGGTCCTCGCCAAGGCACTTAAGCATGTGTTTTGGCCACTGAGTGGACACTTTTGTATATTTTGTATATATATGAAGGCACTTCAGTGCGAGTTTAGCACCAAGAAGGACACTTTAGCAAGTTTTTGGCTCCTGGGACGACACTTGTGGTTCCCATGAGGTCACTTTAGTTTGTGTTTTGATTCCCAGGAGGATAGTTTATCATGTTTTTGTTTCACAAGGGGCCGTTAAGCCAAGAGGGCACCTCCAGCATGTGTTTTGGCCCCCAAGGTGTGCATATTTGAGGGGTGACAGCCCCCCTGCCCCCCTCTGTGCACACCACTGCTCTTCAGCATTATTCTAAAACAATTGAACTATTCGGTCTCACAGTTTCTCAAAGAGTCATGAACCTTTTCCATCTTTTTCCATCAGAGACCTCGCCCCCCAGAGGGTCCTTATCACACTCAGTCATGTGACAAACCTGTTAATTATTAATCTCATGGTTTAGGTAATTTCTCCAAACAAACAAATCTTTTCTCTCTTCACAAAGTTAACACAACATCAGTGATACAGACTCTGCAGCTGATTGGCTGAATGGCTCACAGGGGGCTGAACAGGAAGAACCTGTTTTTTTTTTTTCCCTCTCTGCTGCTGGAACCTGAACTCCACCTGAGAGTCAGTGGGACAGAAGAACGGGACATGTTCACAGTTAAAGTGGGTCAGTACTAAACCTTTACTTTCACACTTTTAATTCATTATTTATATCCACATGTGTAAAAAATTATAGTTAAAAAAAAAAACTTTCACAAAGCTCCTATTGTGAAAGTTGTGTTTACGTTTTACTCAAAGGTACTGAAAAATTATAAAGTTATTTTATACTCTGGAAAAGGTAAATTTGATGTTTTTCAGCTCTTGAATAATGACAATGACGTTTTCATAATAGATGTGGTTTTATTATTGGATTTTTTTTAGAGATAAAACAAGAATTTGGAGTATGTTTGATTAAAAAACTAATAAGTTTTCTTTCATTTTGATTGTTTACAATTTGAAATATTATAACAAGCATCATAAAAAGTTAAAAAGTGGATAAATCAAACTTGTACCGAAAAAAACTGAGTGATAATTGCAGTTTTAAGGATGAAAAAGTTCCTGTAAGCCCCTTGATTTTGAATTTAAATGATATTCCTACAATTAGTTGATTACTTTAAGGATAAAATCTCCTGTAAGAAACTTTTGCAGCCTTATGAACAAAAGTGGACCATGAATTATATCTTTACTTGTGTTTTTTTTTCTTTTACAGGGAGAGTAACCATGTCCAGAAGATACAAACTCAACGGAAGTAAGTCCTGTCATTGTTGTCTTGTAGGTTTTCAACACGCTGCTGAATAAAGTCGTTATTTCCTGTTTAATGACTCAAACCTGTTAGGATTCCTAAGAAGCACCAGAACAAACACTCGGTAAAGAAACCCACCCCATCACACCCTCATTGTCCACGGAGAAGTTTCATAACTTAACAACAAACCAGACCAAAAAAAAAAAAACAGACTCAGGAAGCTGGAGCTGAGTTTTCATCTCAGATCACAATAAAAAGGCAGAACCGGCTCCATGAAAAGAGAAAAACAAAGAGATTTCTGAAAGGAGATAAAAGAAGCCTTTGGGGTAAAAGCTCGGGTCAGATTGTGTTTGTTCCCTTCTTCTCTCTCACCTCATCATGGGGTCAAAATGAGTTTCCCTCTACATGACAACCTTTTTAAAGATCAGATAACAGCTTTTGTATCTTCTTAATTTCACCCTGAAGAACCAGTTTCATCGCCCAGTTTGGTTCAGATTTACCTTTTCTTATCAGCTGGTTTGACAGAAAATAACTGAGATATTTCAGTCTTCTGTCCAGATCCGGTCTAACAAGTGGAGCCGCTCACAACTTAAACAAACGTCTTTTTTTATCTGATTTGTTTTTTTCCTCTGTTTCCTGCAGGAGTTCTGGTGTCTTTGGTTTTGTTGGTGTCTTCGCTTTTATTTCTTCTGATTATTCTGCTGAAAACCAGGGATGCAGGCAAAGGTACAGAAACACGTGACGCTGAGGTTTTAACCTCACATTCTTCTTATTATGATGTTTTTTAAGAATGTTACAGAGTGAGATATTTTTAGTGCTGCTACTAACACAAAGTACAAAAGAGGATGCCACAGAAAAAAAAGTTGAGGCCTGAAAAAAAGAAAAAACAACAACCTAATAATTCTTTTTTCCAAACCAACTTTCTTTACTTTCAAAGCTTTTATTTTGTGGTTTTATCTCCTTTAAATTATACTAGTTTTGCTTTTATTGTTATATAGTTTATGAATTATGTCTATGGTTTCATTTTTGCTTGACTGCTCTTTTATTTAACTGTCTGCTGTTCATTTTTTCCTGTTTTATTGCTTATTATGAAGCACTTTGTTGCTTGTATTGAAAAGTGCTATTTAATTAAGTATTATAACTATCATTATTATTTCTAATAAGGGTCACAACTAGAGTTTTTAATTAAGTAAGACAACTGTTCTGTTCCTTAACAACAGCTTTGTGCCCCCTTACAAAAACAACTTAACTGCTCAGGACCGAGAACAAAAAAAAGTATCAGGGAGGAAGCGAAAAAGTCTCCCGATGAAACACTCTTGCCATGACCCTTAGGAGGCTACGAAAGAGGATTAGAGCCATTTAAAAAAAAGGATCAATACATTTTTTAAGGTTTATTCTGTGAAAAAAGTCAGAATTCTGAGATTAGAGCAAGAATTCTAACATTTTTCCTCAGGAGTATAAATTTAGTCTTGATATTTTACCTTATTTCTTTGTACTCTAATGCAAAAGTCAGACTTCTATTTCATTATTTGAATTCTGTACTAGTTAAATTTTTCTTATTGTTTATTTTCCCAGAATTAAGATGAAATCCTCATGATTGTTATATAAATCTCAGAGTTCTGACTTAGAAATACAGCCAAAACTTCAAGTTTAAAGCAAAAATTCTAACCTTTCCCCAGAATTTTACACTTATTTTTTTAACATTTGACTGCGAAGTTAGATTTCCAGGAAATTAGATTCCAGATTTTTGAAATAAAAGATAAAATTCTGACATACAGCTTTGAGATTGAAATGAAATTTGTGGAAGATTCTGAAACTTAAAATCAGAAAAATGTCAGGATTCTGACTCTAACCTTTATACTTAAACTTCATGGTCACAACTGTGTGGATTTATTATTGTGAATTTATTTTTAGTTGTTTAATCTTGCAAAAGAATTCAGATAGTTCTTTACAATTTTCTAAGAACCTGAAATTTGAAAAAGAAAAAACTGGCAAAGAAATCAGATTTATTTTTTCGGCTCATTGCTAGTGTTTCAATAATAAGTCACATCAAATCTGATTGTAAATGGTTTTTTTTTTATATAAAAGCAGTCAAATAGTATAAGTTTTTATTGGGTTTGGATTTTTTTTTTCTGTCACCAGGCATCATGGTTTGTTTTTTTATACCTGTAGAGCACTGATTCCCAACCTGTGGTCCGCGGCCCCATGGTGGGCCGCCAGGGTCTTACAAGTGGGCCGCCAAATCATTTCCAAAATAGCATAATTTTAGTGGAGGGTGATAATATAAAGATACAAATATACAGAATAATGAATGATGTTAAAACCGAGATAAGTTTTAAAACAAATTAAAACTGTTCAAATAGTCATATAGAAAAAAAAACCTTTAAGAGAGCATGTTAGAGCCCAGTATGTAACATGACCCAAAATGCAACAACAANAAAAAAAAAAAAAAAAAAAAAAGAAATAAAACCGAAAATAACAAAGTTGCTGGGCCGGAAAGTCACAAAAAGAATGCAGTACAACCCAAAATATAATAACTGACCCACAATGTAACAACTTGTCACACTCTGTACTTACTGGGTCAGAGGTGGGCCGCAAAAATTTTTGAGACTGAAAAGTGGGCCCTGAGTTGGAAAAGGTTGGGGACCACTGCTGTAGAGTATTCACATAACTAATTAAATCACCTAGAGTTTGAATCCGACCGTGTGTCTCTCCTCCTTTAACTTCATAATTTCTCTGATTCTTTTCCTTCAGGTGAAACCTCTGAAGTGGTCACTCAGATCAAAAAGCCCTTGAAAAGCCCAGGTGAGTGACTGTCTCACCTTTGAGATGATGAATGAGTGAGTGAGTGAATGAAGTTTAGGGTCATTCATTTTGTGTTTTCTCTAACAGCGGAGTCGTGTCCGATGCAGAAAAAGTGTCCACACGATCAGTTCAGCTTCTACATCCAGAGCGGAGCTGCTAACGTTGTTCCCCCAAAGATCTGCATCCAGAACAAACTGTAGGTGTTTTTCTCTCAAGAGGTCACGTTTTAGATTGTTATCAACAGGGGCGGATCTAGAAAAATATTTATGAGGGGGCAGAGAGGGGCAGTTGTTTGTTAAGTGGTGGCAAAACGGCAGAAGTCTATTTAATATTAAGGTGATCGTATTCTGAAAACTCAAAAAAAAAGGACTCTCTGCTTAAGTCTGAAGATAAAATTTGTATAATTGTGACACAAATATGTACTGAAGCCAATTTCTGCTAGTTAAAAATATCAAAATGAAAAACTGCCTTTTGTTGAGGTTTCATCTTTTTTTTCTTTGTACATAAAAAGTCAAAAAGTTTGAGATAAAAGGGCAAAATTTCAACTTTTGTCCCATAATTTTGATTATGTTGAATCTGTCTTAAAAACTCACCTTTTTTCGTGATCTTTAAATCCGTGATTGCACTGTTGTTTTGTTCTGTCTAAATTATGTTACTTGATTTCGTGCCTTTGAGTTCTAAAAGGCGCTTTATAAATAAAATGTTTAATTAAAATTATCATTATCATTATTCATCTCATAATTTTGACCTTTAAAGTCAAATTTTTTTTATTTTTTTAGCTTAAAATCTTGACCCATTTCTCATTATTTTAACTTATCTCACAGTCAGTCAGTTTATTTCTATCATCTTAAACTCACTTTTTTCGGCTTTTGTGGTTCTTCCATTTCTTGGCAGATGGTTCATTATTTTTCTCTCAGTTTAACTGTGTTATTCAAAACTGTCTCACCACACTCTTGTGTTAAAGTGAAAACTGAGGATGGGGGTTGGTATTTTCACGTCATCTCATTCACTGCAGTTGGTAAATCATAGATGTGTGTGATGAGATTCAACTTTTCTTTGAATTTAATCTTTATAACATGAGTGGTGAGGCTTTGTCTGAGGGGGGCAGCAGCCACCCTGTGCCCCCCCAGTAGATGCGCCCCTGTCTGTAAACAAGTATCTGTTACTAACATGACTCGATTGAACCATCAGCTTCTCTTGTTGTTCTGCTGAGTTTTGTTGCTCTTTTTTCTCTGCTGATTTTACAAACTCTC